>JAQHUG010000190.1:1838741-1868697 GCA_028555095.1 Dicrostonyx torquatus | reverse complement strand
GAATGAGACAGCTCTCACATTTATAATCTTATTGGTCACTCAAGAGTCTGAAGCAACAGGTCTACTAACTACAGTTGGAGACTAGCTCTGGCTACACAGTGAGTTCCCAACCAGCTCGGGCTACAAAGAGTGAGACCTCATTTCAAAACATGCAAGAAAACGAACCATGCATTAAAAAAATAATGAGTCAACCAGCGAGGATGCTCTTTGGTTTACAGTAAAATGACTGGTTTGCATGACTTTAAGCAGCTATTTTGCAGAAAGAGAGACAGTGTAGGGAAGCATGCTAATCTTGCGTGTCATCAGACCCAAAGCTCCAATTAATTGAATAATTGATCTCGTATTTACTAGATCTAGGGCTTGGTTATTTTAAACCTCTCTTGCCTTCCACTTGAAACCTTGCGTCTCGTTGATGCAAGGAAGGAGGAATGTGAAAATCTCTTATAGTTCTTTGCTTTTCTCTTGGGAATCTATATGCTCTTTTGGAGAAGCTAGGCTGGAAGCACCACGGCTTGGGAAATCCAGATTTTAAAGAGGACTATGGGGTTGGCCCGGGGAGGCCACCAAAATTCTCGTCACTGTATAAAGAAATCTGTGATCTACCAAAGCAGTGACCAGCTTTTCCGGAGGCCCTGGCCAGAGAGGGCGGGAAGGGGCGGGGAGTGTTGACCACGATTCTGCCCACTCCAGTCCGGGCCAAGGCGTGGGGCAGGAGAGATCGGAGAGTCGGGAGACCTCGCTGTGGCATCCAGCCTCCGCCGGACCTGAGGGTCCGAAACGGGAAGCCTTGCCCGGAGCCCCGCGAGCCGCCGCGCCCATGGGCCCCGCCGGTCGGGCAGGGAGCGCAGCAGGCTGTGTCTCTGCGGGCTCGTGGGTCCCGGGCGCCCCGGGGCTGCAGGAGCAGCGCTAGCGGGGCTCGGGGCGCAGGGCTGGGCGGGCGCGGAGCTGAGGCCCCGGGAACGCGGGGACATGTGGCGGCCCTCCCCCCGCGTGGGGCCGGTGCGGAGAGCCACCGCACCGTGGTGCCCAGGCCTCGAGGCTCCGGGCCCGGCCTGTGGGACACAGAGCAGAGTCTGGGACTCATTGTGATTGGGTAAGTTCGCCATCCGAGTCGGATGCAGTGAGTTTTAGATCATGGCTTCTTTTTTTTCCTGAGAAGTGCGTGGGTTTTCCCTAGGCCGGCAAAGGAAAATCCACCCGGTCTGTGCGTTCCATCCGGCGTTCATTCATGAAATTGTGCCTCACTGACATCAGCAGGCCTTCCCAAATGACGTTTCTTCTTTGCTTCTCCAAGAAGCAATTAGGGTTGCTTCTTGGGCTTCAGGGGACCACCTTTTCATGTGTTTGTTACAGAATCTAAAATCAGATCTTTGTTGGCTTTAATTAGTGGGGTAGAGCGCTTGCTCAGCATGCATGAGGCCCTGTGCTCAACACTCAGTCCCACATTAAAAAACAACAACAAACGTCACTCTTCTGCATTTTAATGTAGACACTGTACCTATTGTACTCATTTCAAACACTCCTCTCAAACGGTGTTTGGAAGACTGTGAGGATTTGAATTTCCACAGTGCAGTTCCACCCAAGTTTGCAAGTTATCTTAAATCAACCTTTTAAAAAAATAAATAAAAACAGAGGAAGTTAAATCTCTGGATGAAGTATGAAGAGCTAGCTATTCAGCCCTAACTTCAATGTGTCTGCAAGTTAGTTAGTGCATTCTGGTTCTATTCAGTCCACCCCGAGGGAGCCCACCTCTTGATTTTAAATGTAGACACAACAAAACTGTTACTATCTCTAAAATGTAAGCTTCAGGAAAGAACTAACGTAAAATTATCAAATGTCTATATATTAGATATCATAACAGACATTGCACTGGATGTAGGTTTTAAAATAGTTGCAGTATAGGATATGTCCCATAAGTTTGCACATTTTTTCAGGCTGAGCAGACTATAGAGGAGTTGGCAGTTTACAGGGGAGTAAGCTGTTTAAGCTATGCAAGGAATGACAGATCAGCTTTGGCAAGAGAGAAACATAATAATAACATAAGAAACAAAGATCCTTTGTGACTGTGTTTGGAATTCACCATGTTAGGACCTTATGCTCCCTGGAAAGCACTCGTGTTAGCCATCCTGCAGTGAGGTCATCTTCTCCACAGTCTTGGAGTCAATGCATCTAGGGAAGATGGCTGCTGTGTTGTCAGTTTACAGAAGTGGGTGTTGAGCTCAAGTGTCAGCAGCGGGTCCACCATGAAGATGGTGTCAGGAAAGACGACCATTAAAGTCATCCATTACGCCAAAGTTTTAGTTTCTGGATGGCATGTTAGCTCACATTTAAATTACACTCCTTAAGGCTCCAAATACATTTACTTGGTGCAATATTAGTTGATTTGATCTTGGAAAAGTTGGGTTGTAAGAATTTCTATGATTACCTAAAAGTTGAGTCACAATGTGAGTGATTTTAAAGATGATTTAGAAGCAATTGCACAGGGCCAATAAAAAGTGGCTTATTGGTGTAAGAGCTGGACAGCGGGTATGGCTAAGTGGCAGTGCACCTGCCTCATATAGAGAGTCTCTGGGCTCAAGTCCAACAGCACCAGAATAAAGAAAAGTGTAAAACCTTGCACCGTGCTATGCCCTTTTCTCTGTTTCTGTTTAACATCTTTGCCTGAGAATTATTTAGCTGCACCTACGAGACATAAGTAGAAGAAATGGAAAATAACACAATTCTGTTAATCATTGCTGTAGAAAAAAAAAATCAGAGGAAGGTAGATGTCCTTGACTAACCTCTGCAGACAGTGTTAATTTGTAAGAGAACCCCCTTTGTGACAGAGGACTGTAAGAATGTAGGGAAAGGCAGGGTGTTTTCCATGTGTACTAAAAATACAAATATAAAAAATTAGGTGCCATTTTAATTAGAAGCAAAGCCAGCTTTTATTTCAAAAGCACACTGAGCAGTGTCTTTCTCTAAAACACTGAAAGCTGGAGTCTTCTTCCTCCACCTTCAGGCGATATGTGTTTTATTTGTATGGAAAGTCATGATTCCTGCAAATAAGCAAAAGTGGTTGGCTGCTACAGGTGCAGAAGAGGTTTTGATGAGGAGGAAGCAAATGCTCTGGAGGTTCATTGAGAAGGCCTTTTAATGATTAACACAAACTGTACCAGGTCGGTTTAACAGTTTACCTAGATTTTAGATGTTCTAATTTTCCATTCAACTTTAACATTTCAGAACCCTTTAAAATGCAGATTGCATACCAGACAACAACCCAGCCCATACTCCACTTGCCAAGACCTAGACATTGGAAAAAGAGCTATGTCAGAGTACGGCCAACTATTCCAGCAACTTTGTGCTTTATGACTTCGCCACAAACAGTTGTTAACTATGTCTTCAGATTACTTAAATATTTATGTAGGTTATTGGCAACCTTGATTCTAAGAAAAAATTAAAATAAGGAGTTCCTAGGCCTCAGTGGCAAGGGGAGAGGAGTGACTCTGGACAGCAGGGGCCTTGTAAGTCAATGAAGGGCACTTGTGATCATGTTGGAGCCTGGTCTGACTTCCTTGGCTTCCTTTCTTTCCAGAAGGGGACTTTTGGAAGGACCCAGGAAGCACAGCTCCGCAAAGAGTAAAGATCCTCTACCCACAAATTTCACCAGAAACGTGCAGAAAGCCATTGACAAATATGCCAGGTAAGAAGTAATCATTTATAATGCTGCTGGTGTCCCAGGCAAAAATGTGCATAATAAATATGGGGGGGGGCTTTGACAATACAGATACATTACCAAGTGATTGTTAACCCATGTTGCTGTGAACTTGGCAAACATTTAAGAAAACAAAGAGGAAATGAGTCTAGAGAAGTCAAGCCCATGCAGAATGTCCACTCTTCCCAGCTCACATGTCTGTCATCTGTGTTCCTTCCTGCAGTGAATCCCCCTCATCCTTCTTATCCAGTGGGAGCCGCACGCCCACGGAGGCCCACAATTCATGGCCTGGCTCTTCCACACAGAGTTCCACCACTGGACTTTCCACAGAGAGGAGCTCAGTTTCTTCTTGGAGAGATGATGTATGTCTTTTATAATTTCAATAACCTGTGGGTATGGTTTATAGTAATTTATTTATTTGTGTGTGTGTGTCGTGGGTGATTCAGTGGATACACACTCAACCTTGATGCCAATTCAAAGGTCAGAGGTCAACTTTGGATATCTTCTATCACTCTCTGTGTTTTTCCCCCCCTTAGACAGGGTCTCTCACCAAATCTGGAATTAGTCCAGGGTCAGCCTCTCTCTACCCTGCCCCTGGCCTGAAATTACACGTACAGGCTCCCACACCTACTTTCATTTGCATGCTAAGGATCCAAACCAGGCCCTCACTTTACACAACGAGCTACCTCCCCAGCCCTAAGAATTCCTTTTCTATGTTCAAAAATATTCTATTTTCATTTATCTAATCAGTATTAAGTATATCATACATATTATGTATGTGTGTATGTGCATTTATACTGTTATATGTGAAAGTATACAAATGTCAAAATATAGAGAAAAATAAATTTTCTAATTAACTCATAGTCCATTGTCTTAGCTGCTGTTTATTTTGTTTTCCCGTGCTACAACCCTGCCTGTCATTGTACTTTAGCTTAAACAGTATCCTGTGGCTAGAAACTTGAGATAAAACCTTGACAGCTAACACAAGTAAGAGAAGGTTTGGGAGAGCAAAAACTATGAAATATCTCCATGGTTAGAGGACCCTGACACCCCACATGTACCCTCTACCAATTCAGATATTTCACTTTTGCCTTCTAATCTGGAACAGGCTATTAACTTTAACCCTACTTTGGGCATTTTGTGACTGTGGGATTCTCAGATAGGTGAGTTATTCGGCTACAGTTCTGGTTTTGCTAAACTCTGCAGCATCCTTAGTCTCCTTTGTCCTTCCCCCAACCCCATCCCCCGGGAGGATGGCTATGTAAAGATGTGTATCTGTATCTATGAGGACTCTAAAATGAGTCGCGTAACTGATGTTGCAAACCTCATCTTTATTTAAGAGTTAATGGATGAGAAGCTTAATATAGGATGTCATTGCTCAGAAAAGTAAACACTGGTACACTGGTCTCTCTGGCTACAGTGTTCACAATTTTACCTTGTTTTACTCCTTCTTATTCAGTGGTCTTCAATTTATAAATGTCGGTTATGAAGCCCATGTTCTATGACTTTTAGTGTGGTATCGGTGTGATGAGATCAAACCCTTCAAGGGTAATGTGGCCACAAACTAATGGGGTATTTATATACTTCTCTTTCAGGAATTTGACAAAGTCAATGCTGAGAAAGTCCAGCACCTGTTTTGGGAGGTCGAGGAGATGCTATTTGAAGGGAAAGTGAGCCCCCAGACCCAGAATCTTCTGGCCGAATGCAGCGAGTGGGCAAGGAGATCCCTCCATCTCAGGTACGGAAATGGCCACAAACAGCTGCTGGGATGGGGTTTTGATCGACGCACAATTGTTTCCGTTTATTCAGCCAACATAGTGTGACTGAGAGCATTTACCCAGTCAGAGTATTTCTGTGGAACACAGTCCTTTCTTGACAAGTCCCACCCTTTATAACAGGTCCCAAGGAAACCTTGACAACGGCAGAGTCACATGCCTTTAATTTGTCAGAAGCAAATCCGGGTCATTCTCAGAAAGATGTCATATCCATGGCAGGTGCAAGAGTCTGAGGGACCCTTTATCTCCACACTCACTCTGTGTGAGTGGCAGGCATCTGTCACCACCAAGCCCATGAGCTCAAAAGAGGGGAGGTGGGTGGTAATGGTGATAATGGACGCTCCAGAGACTGGTGATCATTTGCTGCGAAATGGGCTAGACGGTCCTATTGTCGCTCTCTCTATTTTCTTCATATCAGGGGGACATTTACTATGTTTTTTTATAAACAAGATGGAAAAAATGTAGATTTGTTTAGAAGGAAGCATTGCTTTCTTCAACCACCTTTGCCATTAGGAGGAAATCCGTTTTAGTCTTCTCGAGTTTTGAGTTGAGGAGAATAAATTAGAATACTAACATGAATTTTCTGATTAGCTTGTCAAGGGAATTTGAAAAAATTGTCTTAGCTAGGTGTGGTGATGCATGCCTATAACCCTGGTGTTTAGGAGGGTGACAGGGGGGTTGTGAGTTGGAAGCCAGCCGGGGATACATATGAGGCATGTGTATATGTTTATGCATTTTTATCCACTGGGCCTATTCAAATTATGACCTGTAGCAAGTTTCTCTGTGCCCTTCTCTGCCCTAGCTGCTCAGGTAAGACACACACTCCTGTGAGGTAAGTATGATTCCAAATTGCACCTGACCAACCAATAAATGAAATAAGTGGCGAAGGAGCTGGACCCCTCTGCTCACAGTCTCTGTCCAGACTCTGAGAGAGCCATTCTGTCCTCTCCAAGCCTGAGTTTTTTCTACGACACCATGGTGACTCTCTTGACCCAGTGCACACTACACCACATCCTGTGTGTCTTTCAGAATGAGAATTGGATCCTGTTTAAAATTGTGAAACAGTTTTCCTTTGTCTGAGAAAAAAAACTCCTCAGCTTTTTAGCTTTTCTTCCCTTGTAGGCTGTTAGGAAGACAACTCATTCCACCCAGTGATGAAGGTTTTCAACACTTCCAGGGGAGCCTGCCTAGTTCTGCTACCCACGAACCCTTGCCTCCTGTTTCTGACCACATCAGCAGTGTCATAGAGTAAGTGTGTGTGTGTGTGTGTGTGTGTATCTTGCATACATACATACATATCATATTATCATATTTGTAGGCAGCATGATAGTGCACACATGTGATCTGAGAACTTGAGAGGTACAAGCAGAAAGATCAGGGAATTTTTAGCTATTTTGCAAACTTGAGGCAAACCTGGGCTACATGAGACTGTCTCAAAAAACTTAACCCAAAAATATTTGTTATTTGTTAATTTTATCATAGTTTTCCTTCCCATGTTTAACTCTTCCATGAGTCTTGGCTTCAACTAATTTGCTTGCAGATCCGGAATAGTTGGGGACAATGTTTTTCATGAGATGCTTCTGATCCTAGATTGATGCTTGCCTTTAGACGTGTTTGTGTGTGCATACATGCAAAACATACATGAAACAAACACATAAACACAGGGGAGTTAATGTCAGCGTTTGTTTCAAAGACCCTGAAAGGTCACCTCATGCACAATCAAACCTCTTGTTGTGATGGGTTCTAAGCTTCAAGGCACCAGTGGAAAAATAAGATTGCATCCTGTTGTCTCTCGGTCACTACCATGTTCTGATGACTCCTTTTGATGTCACTGATGCACATGGGAGGCTGTGCTGTCATATCCCTTTATACCTGCAAAGAGGATGTAGTCACATATACTGGTTTAGGATCTTGAGAAGCCTTTAAATGTTTTTATGATCTCTGGGGGTAAAGTCTTAGAAGAAGGCTGGGTGTGGTGGTAGGTTCCTGTGGTTCCAGTGCTAGGGAGGTGGAGACAGGAAAATTCTTGGCGCTCATTGGTCAGGCAGCCTATCCTTCTAGGCAGACTCCAGGCTAGTGAGAAAACCTATATCAACATACAAGGTGGATCTATCTTGAACCAAGACCCCAGCTTGCCCTCTGGCTTCCACATTCACACACACACACACACACACACACACACAGATACGCACACAGACACATACACATCTATTTGCATGGACATGGAAACTCATGCACACAGATTCAGAAAATGGTTTTTGTCAAATGTAATATTTGGTGATGTTTCAGGGATTGTGTATCGTCTATCACTGTCGTGCAAGTGTCATGTTCTTTTGATCTACAAACTCTCATGTGGAGTGTTTTTGCTCCTAGGTTGTGTATCTCTGGCTCTCAGATAGTCCCGGAGGTACTCTCAGCCTCTACCCTGACAGATTCTGATGCCACAGAGCTGACTGACCCCACGTCATGCTCGTCCCTGAAAGAAGAGGTGTACCACATGGATGGAAGCATCGAAGAATATTTTGCTTTTGACAGAAAACAAGAGTAAATTGAATTTTATTTGGCATACTTCATAGTATAACATCAATAGTATCAGTTTACCATATGCTTTTAATATTTTGTGCATTTGTTACTTATGAAAGATTCCTGTTCTTTTGAAAGACATATATCCAAAGGTTTTAGATCCTGGCAGGGCATGGAAATGCTAGAGCAGGGCATTACTTCCTTCTTGACACTGTGGTAGATGGAAAGCTAGGGTTTTGTCATGCATGCTAGTGGCAGTGGGCAAAACATTGGAGCCTCATGCCTTGGGACTCAGCTTCCTTACACTTAGCTTGCTGGAGGATAGATAGGAATCTCCAATATTGATGCTAAATAATATTTTTTCTTTTAAACAACAGTGACATAGCATAACAATTTGTCTCATGATTGAAAAGCAGTACATTGAAAAGTAACTGGGTACTGAAGGAAGTCCTAGCAAATATAAGACATCTCAGTGAGGGTCCTTGCTGACCACCATGGCTTTACAATAGAAACTGATGGGAAAGCCAGAAAATTCATCAAGAGAGAAATTAGATAGATACTCCCGAATTGTCAGTCCATCTCAAGATAATTTTTTCTTCTCTGTTTTGTTTCTTCCAGTTTTATTTACTTTTAATTGACAAGTTAAAATTGTATATCTTAAAAATAACAATGGGATGTTTCCAAGGAACATGTCATACAGGATAGATGGTGATAGATACATAGAAATAGGTAGGTAGGCAGATGATAGATAGATAGATAAATAGGTAGATAGATATAGTTAGATAGAGATTGATGGATAGATCGACATATAGATAGAATGAAAGATAGATAATAGGTAGATAATAGGTAGATAGACAGATAGATAATAGGTAGACAATAGCTAGCTGATAGGTAGATAGATAATAAATAGATAATAGGTAGATAGATGATAGATAGATAGATAGATTAAAAACACATAGATAATTACTTCATCCTTAGCCATGGCTATTCTAGTAATTAGAGTGGGTTTCATCCTTAGTGGAGATGAGCATCTGGAACAAAACCCAACACTCCGTGACAGGAAGTGGCATCAACATGGGCTTCCTCCCATCTCCCCTCATGACTGTATCAGAGATGCTGTGGCAGCGGAAGTGTTCGATCATGTTTGGACCAATGTGGTAGACATACTGGAAGATCTCATTAGGAAAACCTGGGAATCTGCACTCACAGGTACTTATTTACAGAGTTTGGTCTCCTGGACCATCCCACCACAGCTCTTTCCCCATCTCGTGTTTGGGCTGGACCCAAAACATGACTGAAGCAAGAAGTGCCTTCTACACAGGCAATCTCTGAGCACGTAAAAGGGACATCCCCGTTTTGGAGAATCTTCTTTGTCCCACTATATAACCTGTTTTTCTATCACTGATGCGGTCATCACAGTAGCCAGTTGTCCACTGGAGTCTTTGCCCTCTGCCGCAAGGCTGTTTAATCAATCAGCATCTATAGTGTAAACTCATGGACATACATTCTGTGTTGATTTTTCTGTTGACACAGGCGAAAGAAAGCATCAAGAAAAACCGAAAGCAGCGGGAAATAGAACTCCACACATGCTCGTGTCTCGTGTCAGCACTGACGGGTCCAGCGTCCCCCAGTCCCGAAGCTCTGAAACTCTCCACACGTCCTTGGCGCCCCACTTGAATCCACCCCAGGTACTGACAGCCTGTCTCTCTGTCCTTCATTTTCATGCCTTCTGCATCTGTGTGTGAAGAGCCTCATTTACTTCACTGCTCCCTCTAATAAACCTCAACCCTGCCTGTGTTTGAGGACCCTGGAGAGCTCACATCACTGTTTGAGGGTGCCTTAAACAGGAAAAAAAAATCACTTAAGACAGCAAAGGTTGCCCCAAAAGGGTAGTAAATAGCTTTTTTTGTAAAGTACTTGGGTTTTTGTTAATGAGATTAAAATGTAATACAGTTGTTTCATGGTGTCTAAGAGAACAACAACATATTTAGTGAACGCCCAAGCTTTGTTTTGAGATATGGAACTATTTTCTACATTTTAGGAGAACAAAAAAAAAATCAAAAACAAAATATTTTTCCCTAAATATTTAGCCGTTACAAGTGATCTCCATTGCTTATACTAAAGTGACAAACGTATTACTGACTATTCACAGGGTTCATGAACCCTCACTGCTTATGTTACATGTACCCCATTATTTATCTTCATACTGTTTATAGTACATGTGCCCTATTAGACGTTCTGAGGAAGATAAATTACTGAATGAAACTAGTCACTAACCCATTGAAGCAAAACTATAACCCGGGGTCAGATACCAAACATTCTGTGAGGGTTGGGGAAGGAAAGAAGAAAGCAAGGAAGGGAGGGAGGGAGGAAATTAAAGACTTGAGGAGAGAAGTGTGTGTCTTGATTCGAGATGGAGGGTTCAGTTTTTTGTAGGTGACACCTGAGCAGTAATGTGAAGAGATGGGTGGGGCTTGGGTTAGGCCAATTCAGACCCGGCGGAGTTGTGTATCAGTGAAAACAGATGTACCTGAGAGCAGCATTTGGACTGAGAGCTTAAATGACGGAACTGGAAACCACAGGGAAACACTGGAAACACTGGAGCAAACTCAGAGGGGTTGGAGTTAAGAGACACGTGTGAGGTCTTGTTTTGCATGTTAGCTCATCTACACATCAGTCTCTATATGTGTTGAGGATAAGGATATACAGTCTAAGAATTGTTCTCAGGCTCACATGCTAGGAATATGAGAGAGCTCACAGCACAGGCTCTGGGCACAAGCCCTAAATGCAGTTATCCATAGTTTCATCTTTATTTAGAGATGGAGTAGCAAGTGAGGCTAGAGAAGATTGATTTGCTCATGGGATTTCTTCAGGGCACCAGGAAGTCTGTGTTGGGGAGCAGAGTAAAAGGATCCTTTGTAGTTTCTGTGCATGGGTTACACACTCTTACCCCTCCCCCGCCAAACACACATTCTCATATACAAGAAGAAGCGGCACAGTTGCTCGTAAAGTGACCATTAGGGTGCAAACTTGGAGCCTGACATAACGTGAGACCGTTTCTTGCAAAACCTCACTGTCATCTGTGCAGTTGGAAGATCTAAGAATGGATGGAGTTAAGCCATTTACTAGTGTATCAAGTAGACACTTGGTATTGGCTTCTGTTATAATCACATACTATTTCTTTATTCCATCTGATTAAATTGCTTTAAGTCATAAGTTTTATGGGGTTCAGAGAAAAAACATTTCATGTCTTTTACAAAGTCGTGTGAGCCTAAATGATGAGTAAGATTTGTTAAACTGAGAAAGAAAGAAAAAAAACAAAAATAAACAAACAAACCAAAGCAACAGCACCAACCCAAAACTGATAAATAAATAAGAGAAACACGCATCTGGCTTGGAGTACATAAACTGAAACCCTTCTAAGACTGAACAGAAATAGATCTGATTGGATTTTGTAGTTCGGGACGAAGCTGTGTCTGCTCGTCTGGCTTTGCTGTCTAGCATAAGGCCTTTATGATAACCCTTCTTTGCCTTTCCTGTTTGGAAATAACTTCTGAAGTTGCTACTTGCTTGCTATTGCTTTTGGTCTCTGATACACTCAATATGATATTCCTTGCTTCGTTTCATATGAATATGAATTCTATAAAGATGGCATCTAGAGTTGTATTTATTTATAAAATGCTACCACTGTCTAGTTTTCCCTCTCACTAGCTAATCGATGCCATTTGCTATCTGCTGATTGCTGACAGGCATCCATTGACAAAATGGCCTGGCTATTGATTAATGCTACTATTCTGTTTTTAGTTTTCTCAGCCCCATCGTTTTTCCAGTAACTTCTATAGTGACTTGAGTGGTGTAATGACGATTCAAGCCAAACCGCTTCAGCAGAGACCCACCTATTTTGCAGATAAAACACAGTAAGTAGTAAGAAAGAATTACCTAGCATGCAAGGACAGAAACAGATTATTCTAGTATCAGGCACAAAATAATCTCTGTTGTGTATTAGTTTAGAAGAGACGAGGAAAGGGAGCATAGCTGTGAATTCTTCATCTCTCGGGCTCCACTATTGGATTACCAGTCTTGCCCCTCCTGCTTTTTCTTCATTGACATAAGAATAGAAATGTTCATTCCTCCAACATATTCTCCAGAGACTGTTTTCTGTTGCTGTGTGTTCCCTTAGGTATGAGTCCTTAACTGGGCTTTTCTTCCCCAGGAATGAGCAGGATGACAAACCGTCTGGTGGAGGGATCGGTACATCTTCACGTCACCGACTGGGCCGCATCCCAGACTCTCGTGTACCGCAGACTTCTGCCAAGAAAACACCAGTTCACAGGAGACTACCTTCAATTGCTTCAGACCCACAGAGACTGAGAACCCCCACCGTCTATAGTGATGAAATTCTGAGAGGAACTAAACTGTGAGTCTTGTTTCTTTCCTGGTAGACTGATGGCCACAAGGGCGAGGGGTGCTAGTCAGTCAGGGTAGATAAACTGGTCAGTCTGGTGAAAGGGTCCTCCATCAGATTTTACACCAGGTTTTCCTGAAAGAGTTCACCTTCTTGATTTCGCTCCACCCATGTGGGTAGCTGTCTACTAGCATAAAAGCTCATTCAAAAGCCGGATGCTCAGGCAACCAGGAAAATTAAACTGAGAGTGGTAGAGCTTCGATTACTTTAGAATCAATTTTGTAAAATTGATAAGTAATGCTTCAAATTACAAAGCACTTTTTCCCTCCCATCTTATTTTTTATTGTTTTTGTTAAGCTATCTATTTTTCTCTGCTCCACTCCTTTCCACCTCCTTCTACCCTCTCCCATGATCCCCACGTTTCCAATTTACTCAAGAGATCTTGTCTTTTTCTACTTCCCTTGTAGATTAGATTCATGTATGTCTTTCTGAGGGTCCTCATTGTTGTCTAGGTTGTGAATTGTAGGCTGATTTTTCTTTGCTTTATGTCTCAAAGCCACTTATGAGTGAGGACATATTTTATTTTCTTTCTGGATCTGGGTTACTTCACTCAATATGATGTTTTCTAGATCCATCCATTTGTCCATAAATTTCAAGATGTCATTTTTTCTGCTATGTAGTACTCCATTGTGTAAATGTGCCATATCTTCTTTATCCATTCTTCAGTCGAGGGGCATTTAGATTGTTTCCAGGTTCTGGCTATGACAAATAATACGGCTGTGAACATAGTTGAGCACATGTCTTTGTGGTATAATTGAGCATCCTTTAAGTATATACCCAAAAGTGGTAATCCTGGGTCTTGACGTAGATTGTTTCATAATTTTCTGAGAAATTGCCATACTGAGTTCCAAAGCAACTGTATCAGTTTGCACTACCACCAGCAATGGAGGAATGTTCCCTTTACCCTACATTCTCTCCAGCATAAGCTGTCATCAGTGTTTTTGATCTTGTCCACTCTTACAGGTGTAAGATGGAATCTCAGAGTTGTTTTGATTTGCATTTCTCTGATGACTAAGGATGTTGAGCATTTCCTTAAGTGTCTTTCAGCCATTTTAGATTCATCTGTTGAGAGTTCTCTGTTTAGGTCTGTACCCCATTTTTATTGGGTTATTTGTTCTTTGGATGACCAATTTCTTGAGCTCTTTATATATTTTGGAGATCAGCCCTCTCTCTGATGTGGGGTTGGTAAAGATCTTTTCCCATTCTGTAGACTGTCATTTTGTCTTGTTGTCTGTGTTCTTTACTTCATAGAAGCTTCCCAGTTTCAGGAGATCCCATTTATTAATTGTTTCTCTTAGTGTCTGTGCTGCTGGGATTATATTTAGGAAGTGATCTTCTGTGCCAATGCATTCAAGTGAATTTCCACTTTCTCTTTTTCTGGAAAAGTTTAGGTAAAATGATGTATGGTCATGCATTGGATACTAATGTTCCAATCAATTATAGACCAAGCATTATAGACTTACGATTGCATAGACTCCTGGCACCATAACTGCTTGTGTACATTCACTGTGTGACCTTTACACAATGACAGGCTGGCCTGAGGATGCCTTGCTCAAAGTATGCCCATCAGTCAGCTGCACCTGGGTTATATAAAATGTTTAAAAATTAAAAATGTAATAAATAGCTACTAGAGACATGTTCCAGTGGTTCAGAGCACTGGCTGCTCTTCCAGAGGACACAGGTTCGATTGCCAGCACCTGCATGGCGGCTTATTTACAGCTTACCCACTATGACTCCAGTCCCACGTGATCTGACTCCGTGTTCTGACCTCCCAGGGCACTGCATGCATGTGATACGCTGACATACAAGCAGACAAAACACCCATACTTGTAAATTTAAAAAAAAAATCTTTTCTAAAAAAGTTAAAAGCAGCATTTTTTGCTTCTTTAGAACAAAAAGCTTTCACTTAGAAGTAACATTCGAGGCGAATGGGCAAGCTCTGTCTTTCTTCCTTCATCACAGAATTCCAAGGAGCTTCCTGCTGACTGCTTACTTGTCGGGAAATATCTGAACAATAACAGTTGTTAGTCTATTATTATTGCTCTTATCAATGTCCAGGAAAACTGCCATTATTCTGTACTACAAACCTCCATCGTATGTTCGGATCAAAGACAAGGAAACGGGCTGAAAGAAGTTGAAAGCATCTTTCTGGCCAAAGATCAAGGTGCTCGGAGGCACAGCTGGGTCAATCAGTTGCTGAACTTTTCGGGAAGCATCCACAGCATCTTTCTTTCTTAGTTACTTTTCTGTCGCTGTGAAGCATTGCTAAAACCAAGGCCACTTATAAAAGAAAGCAGTTATTAGGGCTCATGGCTGCAGAGGGTTAGAGACCATAATCATCATGGCAGGAGGAATGGCAGCAGCCAGGCAGGCAGGCACAGAGCTGGAGCAGTAGCGGAGAGTGTGCATGTGATCCGTAAGTGCAGCAGGAGACAGAGAGGTTGATGGAGCCAACTAGGAATGCCATGGCCTTTGGAAACCTCAGAGCTCGCCTCTAGTGACACACCTCCTCCAGCAAGGCCACACCTCCTTATCATCCCCAAGCAATTCCACCAACTGGGGACCAAGTATTCACGAATGTGATCTGTGGGCATTTTTGTTTAAACCACCACAAGCACCGCTTTCAGCTTTTCAGGTGTTGGCTTTAGGCAATTTGGGTCTGCTGCCGTGTTTATTCACGTAAGCTGCATCCACCCTCCTCCTCCTTTCTCAGAATGATCACCTCCTATGATTTCTCTACACCACCCCGGTCAGTAGCACACTGTCAGCTCCACTCTTCCTCCAGGCTGAGATCCACCCTCTGACTTTCACCCAAACCTACCTCTCTTTCCTACGGATATAATTCAAGTCACTTTCATTGTGTGTTCTCTCTCCTTTGACTTCTCTCTCCATATGGGTGCTTCTAGTGATATCCTTTCTGTTGTCGCTAATGAGCCCTTTCAAATTATTAATTTTCCTTCATTGCTCCCCTATGGAATGTAAATGCCACAGATAAGCTGAATACCTACATGTACAGCAGTGTTTTGTGTGTAAGAGTCCGGGTTTTGCCCACTTTGGGAAGACATCTCCCTTTGATTACATGTAATTATTTACCTCTCCCTTCCCTCCTTGTGTTTCGGAACCTCTTTATCTTCACCCATAAGCACTCAGGCTTGCATCTTCCTTCTGCCAATACTTCGCATATATCAGGACTTTCTGTTTCTTTTCTTATCATCGTTATTTTGGGAATAGAATCCAGGGGCTCATTCAAGATCCCTATATCACTAATCTATATCCTGAGCCCCGGTCTTCCCCATTTATTGAACCGCTATCCACCCACACTTTGTAAAAGTAGCAAACATTGTTGAATATGGCAGCAACATCAAAAATGTGAATAGAGAGACCAGAGAGATGGCTCAGCAGTTAAGAGTGCCTGCTGCTCTCCCAGAAGATTGGAGATCGGTTTCCAGCACCCAAGATGGGCAGCTCACACTCCCCTGTATCACAAGCTCCAGGAGATCTGATGCCCTCATCTGATCCCTCGCACACACATGTGGCAGACACACAATCAAACACACATAAAAATAAATCTTTAAAAAAGCAAGGATCACTTGAATCATAGCTATCGGCAAATTTCCTATCAATTTTATGCAGGCTCTTACTTTTTCCTCTCTATTCTTTTTCCTGTACACTAGAATTATCCATCATATAAATCATTACTTTATCAATATATTTTTTATCCAACCTTATGATAGTTGTATTTCCCATACCACAAATTTTTGAAAGAGTGATTTTAATGACCAAAAATTAATCATATGGCTATATGGTTATTCAATAAGCATTTGCTATTAGTGAAACTTCCCTTTGTTATTTATATTATCACTGTGAGGTACAGTGAACATATTTTTGTATCACTCTCAGTAAGAACATCTTTAAGTTGTTTCCTAGTGGAACTGCCTAGAAACCAAACTATCAGGTCAAAGATTATGAATATTTGCAATAGTCATACTTTGCTGGGATGCTTCTTAGGATGGCTGTGTCTGTTTATAGTTCCACTGACTGCATTGTCATCTGCTTATAGCTCCACCTCTCTCTCTGTGTAGCCTCAACTGGTCAAAAATTTACTATAAGGTTCATAATTTTATTACTAGTGAATAAACTAATTCAATTTGTTTCCTTTTTCTTTTTTTTACATCAGGAAATCTTTTTCTTTCTTCTTTTCTTTATTTTATTTTTTATTGCTTTATGAATAATACCATTCAAAATTTCCACTTCCTCCCCTCCTCCCATTTCCTTCCTGCTCCCCTACTCACCATCCTCCCCTCCCTCTCCAGTCCTAAGAGAGGGCAGGGTACCCTGCCCTTTGGGAAGTCCAAGGCCCTGCCCCCTACATCCAGGCTTAGGAAGGTGTGCATCCAAATAGACTAGGATCTCAAAAAGCCAGTACATGCAGTAGAGACAAATCCCAGTGCCATTATCATTGGCTTCTCAGTCTGCCCCAATTGTCAGCCACATTCAGAGGGTCCAGTTTGATCTCATGCTCCTTCAGTCCCAGTCCAGCTGGCTTTGGTGAGCTCCCACTAGATCAGGCACACTGTCTCAGTGGGTGGACCAACCCCTGGCACTTCTCATCTTCTCCCTCCTTCTGCTCTTCAACTGGACCTTGGGAGCTCAGTCTGGTGCTCCGATGTGGGTGTCTGTCTCTGTCTGCATCCCTCGCTTGACGAAGGTTCTATGATGATATTCAAGATAGTCATCAGTCTGACTATGGGACAAGGCCAATTCAGGCACTCTCTCCTGCACTGCCCAGGGTTCTAGCTGGGGGTCATCCCCGTGGACATCTGGGAACCCTGTTTCTAAGATATATATAGAGAAAAGAATGGCAGAATTTTGAATACTGATAGGGATACTCTCCTGTCACTACTGTTTTAATTAGGATTTTTTTCTCAAACTACAAAAAATAAACTTTGCAACCAGTATGTGAAATTTAAAAGTATCTCATTAACATCAGAGAATCAAGTCAATGAAAAAGACAGAAAGTGGGTCTTGGTTCTTTCTGATGGCTGTCGTTCTCCCGACAAACAACGTTTGCTCACCATTTCCAGGTCGCTTTTCAGCGTCTTCACCAAGCTTAACAGTTGTCCTCACTTAAGCTCTGTGCTTTTATAATTAGTTGTATTCTTCACTGATTGTTCCACTTCACACATCTACACATCTCTCTTGTTAATAGATTAGCATTCAGGGTTGATATTAATTAATAGACAAATATTCAGGATCTATACCGCAGCATCTTATTATATGTCAGATCATACTGTAGGGTGGCGTGGCTCTCACTTGCATTTGTCATTAACTTGTCAGATCCTCTGGGAAGATCTCTCCTGAACATGGAGAATCCGCATACTCCCTAGCATGGCGGTGCACTCAATAGATGCAGCCTGATATGCATTGCTGAACACGGTCAGTGTGAGTGGTGTTGCTTGCCCTGGCTTTGCATTTGTCTTCCTGAAATGCAGCTTGCAGTCATGAGCACTGTTAGCGGAAGCAGCTACAATCATTAGCACCGATTGTCGCCTTCTCTGCTGTGTCCTCCGGTGTTCACTTGTCTGCTGCTGTGTTTACAGGCAAACTGGCTTTGACCACCTGCCCTCCTCAGCAGTTCCAACCTCCCGGAACCGGTTACCCCCAATAGGCTCCGAGGCTGGGGAGCAGAACACAGGCACTTCCGGATCCCGCCCTGTTTCTGTAAGATGAATTCTACTATAATTGCAGCTATTTAGATAGTCTGTGGGAAAACAATCTTGGCACTCAGGGAAGTCAGTCCCACGGAAGAGTGATCTAGAAGGCTGTGTTTAACATGCCTTCATAATCTGCTTCTAGAAACTGAATAGCTTTTGAGAGTCTAGAGAGAGTGAGAAGACTGATAAATTATGTTATGAAAGAAGCCTCAGCTTGAACTAAATTAGAAAGTCCAGGCGTCAAGGAAAGACCTGAAACTCTGACTGGTACAGTGAAGTCAAGAGCACAAAGGGCACGAGGCAGGCAGCTCTGCACTTCAGTGTGGCCACACAGTCCCTGTGATTTGACACAAGTTATTTCAATGGCCCCAGATGTCAGTTCTCACTTCTTTAAGGGAGTAATAGCCATTCCTGTATCAAGGAGTCCTTACAAGCATTAGATGCGTTCATGAACTTCAAATGCCTTGCACAAATTGTAACCAGTGTCCTGTAGATCTGCTCCCGTTTTTATAGCTGACCCTTTCCACGGGTGTGGAAATCAAAAGGTTTGAATAAGCAGGTGATTGAATACATGAGCGAATAACCGAGACACTTGTAGGTTTCTTTTGGTCGTTATAAGGATTGTGTTGTTTGTTCTTTTAAAGAACATATTATCTTCCATTCAGTACAGGGGAAGGCATCCACAAAACCGTGTGTTCAGTGCAATGCCTGAGAGCGCCGAACGTTCACCCCTTCGAGAAAGAACCATTGTCCTGGAACAGCTTTCAAGGCCCAGTACCACACACACATTCCGGGTAGGTTCTGTGTTGTCTCTGATTTCAACTTTAAATAAAACCTGAAAATAGTACATCTCACCCCATTTTTCTTTTTCTCCTCACAGTCAGACACACCAAGAAAAGGCTCCCTGACTCCCATGGAATTTGTTGCTCACACTTGGACAGGTCAAAGTATTTTGACAGGTTAGCATCTTTCACACGTAAAGACAATGGCATACGCTGGGTGTGGTGACATACTTCTGCCATCCCAGTGATCAAGAGGCTGAGGGAGGAGGTTAGAAAGATGGAACTCTGAGCTACACAGTGAGGGTGTCAAAGAAAAAGAGTGGGGAGAAGAGAGAGAGAGAAAAAGAGAGAGAGAGAGAGAGAGAGAGAGAGAGAGAGAGAGAGAGAGAGAGAGAGAGAACAAACAATGGTGCTATTTAAAAATGTCAGAAAATGAAATTGAAGATTATCTACCTCAATGTCGCTGCTTTGACCACATAGGAAGAATGAGCAGGTGCATGTGGTCCATGGTTGGCCCGACCTCAGGCACCACGCCAAATCATCACCTACCTGCCAGCTGCTGAGTGCCAAGTGACAATGGGACATATGCTTTTAATTAACCGGAACCTCACTCTCCTAGAACAAAGGAAAGACTGCCTTGGAAGGAGTCCCATTGTGTTTTTATTCCTTCTCAATTAAACCCTTATTCTGGATCCTCCCTGAAAATCTAAAGTGACAGTGCTTGAAAAAAATTAATAGAAGCTTATTAAACGTTTTTTAGTAGAGGGTTTTACATAAAAGTACTTATTCTGGGCCCAGTGGGCTAATGGCCAAGGAGGGTTATAGTGGGCATAGGACCAGTGAGTTTTTGATAAGTGTTATCCTATTTCTGTCCATGGAGGAGGCATAGCATGTGATGTGCAGATCTGTAAGCTCAGGCATGTCCCAACCTCTCTGGGTGAGGCCTTCTGTTTTGTATCATGGCATGTGGGTAAAATAATTACTGGAAAATTCATGAAAAAGGAATAATAGTTGATAGTTTTCTCAGAATTATAAACGATTTGTGTTAGGGAAAACTGAAATGTGAAAGAAATTTATTGTTTGAAAAGAAAATTTTAATAAGTTATAATTCTAAAATTGAATTAGGTTAGCATTGTATAATACATTTAATACTGTTTTATATCAGTTTTCATGTCAGCCTTCCTTATGTCACAGATTTTAATTAGGGGACAAACCCAGAGTCCTTTATGTATAAGGTAAAAGGGCTATCACTTATCTATACCCTAAAACTTGCTTTTTGAGAAAATCATGCTATATAGCCCAGGCTAGCCTTGAATTTTTAATAAGCTCCTGTCTCCTCCTTCATGATGTATGAACACAGGTATACTGTGCCCACAGATGTGTTAGATTCTTAAACTTTGTGTTGTCCTGTTGTTTAATAGCTTTTTGATGCTTTTTATCCTCCCTGGTAGTATTAATTGACTTCATTAGTGATGATAGCCCTTAAGCACATAAGGGCAGCCATGTTTCATGATGTGTATGTGTGTTTGTATTGTGTAAATGTGTATATGTGTCTATGTGTGTGTGTGTCTGTGTGTGAATGTGTGTGTATATGTGTGTATGTGTGTCTATGTGTGTGTATGTGTGTATATGTGTGTGTATGTATGTGTGTGTATATGGTATATGTGCATGCTATCAATTATTCTCCTCATCATCCCTCCATTTATTTTTTTTTAAATCTTGGCTGGAACTCACTGTGTAGACCAGGCTGGTCTCAGACTTGCAAAGATCTACAAACCTCTGCCCCCCAAGTTCTGGGACTAAAGGCACATATCGCCACACCCAGTTCCATCTTACTTTTTGAGATAGGTCTCTTGCTAAACTTGGAGCTCACCAATTGGTAAGAGTGGCTGACCAGGAAGCTCCAAATGTCCATCTTTCTCTGCTTTCCCAGATCGTGGGATCACAGGCATGTGTCACCAAGTCTGGAATTTTCTGTTTGGGATGGAATCCAAACTCAGGTCCTAATGTTAGCACGAGGAGCACTTTAATAACTGAACCATCTCTCCAGCCCTATGGTTACTGCTTTTAACATAATTTGGATGATGTATGTGTGTGGGGGGAGTAGTTCTCCATGTTTCAGATTAAATAATGATGTATCAAGAACATGGTCTGTGACAGGAACAAAGGCTGGAATTGAGCATCGAGCATAGGTCTGGGGATATGACTCAGTGACAGAGTGTTTGCCTGGCTTGTGGCATGTGCTTGGCTCCAACACTAGTGGGGAACAGATAATCAAGGTGGATAAGATGGCTCAGTGGGTAAAAGTGCTTCTTACTAGGCAGATGATTTGAGTGTAATTCCAGGAATTCATGGTGGAAGGAGAGAATCAATTCCCAAATTGTCCCCTGACCTCTGTAAGTACACTGTGGTACATGCAAGGACACATGCATCACACACACACATACACACACACACACATACAAACACACACACACACACACACACACAAAATCTCATTATACAGTCCTGGCTGGCCTGAAACTCACTATGTAGACATGGCTAGTCTCGAACTCATAGAGATTCACCTCTCTCTGCCTCCCAAGTGCTAGAGTTAACCACACTTAACAACAACAAAACCCCCAATTTTTAATTGAACATATTTTAGCCTATGCTTTAAGAAGCAGTTAATCTAATGGGAAAGACGGAAAAGACCGTGAGAGAGATGAGTAGGTTGCCTCTCTCAATAGTCAAGTGGTAAGAATCCCGGGAAGCTTTCGTGGAGATGGTCATCACCTGGAGCATGAGAAGAGCATGAAGGCTGACCATGACATTGAGTAGATGGTGCTAGTCCTGGTGGTGAGGAAGACAGGACTGAAAGGATCTGCTGAGCTCTCTTTGGAGATGACCTCTGCACCCTTTCAAGTAGACATGTCTCCTCAGTTGTTAGGTACAGAGAGGTTGAGATGATGGGAGAGCTGGGCTCTGGGTTGGCTTTAAAGACGAACACTTAATCTTTCAAACATTAAGTCAGCATATTCTCTTATTGATGTTTAGGGTAATGTTGGAGGAGGTTGCTTGTTGGTTCCCGGCAGCCTGGCTAGCTTAGGCCTGAAATAATCATACAGAAACTGTATTATTTAAATCACTGCTTGGCCCATTAGCTCTAGCTTTTTAATGGCTAACTCTTACATATTAATTTAACCCATCTCCATTAATCTGTGTATCACCACATGGCAGTGGCTTACCAGCAAAGTTTCAGCATGTCTGACTCTGGCAGGGCTACATGGTGTCTCTTTCACTCCACCTCCTTTCTTCCAGCATTCCATTTAATTTTTCCCACCTAGCTCTGTTCTATCCTATCAGGCCAAGCCAGTTTCTTTATTCATTAACCAATAAAAGCAGCACATAGACAGAAGGATCTCCCACACCAGGGTAATTATTATCAATGGTGCTTAGAGGTTTTTGGCATTTCCACAGATGTGCCCAAAGGTTCCTCAGGGCCATGTTCCTGTACTTCTAAGGGTTTCTTTTCTTTTTGTCTGGCAAGCAGGCATGTGACTTGCTCTGTTTCCAGAACAAAGAGCACCAGGAGCTACTGTCTTAGCTTTCCGTTTGATCTATGGTAGAAAAAGGAAATAGAGATGATTGTCTCCAATAATGGGTGCATTTCTTTCATGGCTGGCACCATGGTTCAGAAACACTTTCATTCTCATCATCCTGGGCCTTAGACAGACTTCTGCAGAAAAAGTTCTTGTAAATCCCTCAGCTATAGGAGAATGCATCCCAGGTCCTGGGTTTTGTTGCGGGCTGAGTTGGGGAATTCCTTCCCCTCACTCAGGATTCTACATGATAGTGTTTGCATGTAACTACTTTGTTGTTTATCTAAATATGACATTAGATACAATGTTTTCATTGCTCAAAATATGGTCTGCATGGAACAGACACCACAATCTCAGGAGGCTGAATTTTAATCTTTTAAGGCAAAAGCCTGTGTGTCTTGTGTTTCAGGTTCACAGTATCTACCTAAATCTTATCAGAGGGCAACTTTGACTGCGAGAAAGAGGTTCCCAGTGGCATCATGATATCACTGCTCCAGAATTATGGACTTGCTGGAATGTGTGAAGCCTTGGCCACATCGTTTGATACTTGAAAAGTCTAGGAACAAGTATTACCTGGTGTATCATTTACTCACCTCTCTTTCTGAGAGCAGGAGATGGTAGGGTACCGGAGAGAAACACAAGTGAATAAGTAACTTGGTTGTGAACACTTGGCTTTCTAAAGAGAATAAAAGTTGAGCTCTCTAGCCTCAATGGGAAGCATGCCTGAGGCTCCTTGGGCTCTAGAGCTCTGCTCAAAAGACCCTAGTATGTCCCTGGATTCCCTTTCTTCATCGCTTGTACTTACAGCTAGTCTTCACACGTGATCATTGTGGGTGCATTCTGTAAAAATATGCCATTGTGTAACATTTTGGTCTCATTCTCTTAATGATGTTGTCAAAACTAAATAGCAGTCATATTGGAGACTATTTGTCCATTTGAAAAAGATGTTCTGGTTCTTCTGCTCATCATGCTGACTTTAAAAATAATTGCTGCATTTGCAGTGTGTGAAGTGATGGGTTTCATGATGACAAGATTTCTTACCACGTGATTAGTTGTGAAGAGTTGAGAAATGTCTTGCAAGCCAGTTGTGTTAAAACACAAGGGTAAACTAGTTTTCATTGTCAAATTTAGACAGTACATTTAAAAGTATGTCATATTTAAAGCTGAAATATAAGCATAATCAAAATTTCTTGCACATGGTCCTGACATTAACGTTTCAACTGGCGTGATTGACAGCTGGGCTGGGGGATTTGGGGTAGCAGCATCCTTGCTTCCTTCCAACCTAGCCTTTGCTCTACCATCACCTCTTCAATAGAGCCTCCCTGAGCCCTTGCTGAAAGCAGCAGTTCCCCTAACCCTCTGCCCATTCCCCACTTTGTATTATTCAGACCATATGTCCCACTTGACTGCTGGCAAGGCCTCTTTCTGGGACTTAATCCTGGCTCATTTTCATATACACACATTCCAAATTAGCATAATCTCTTTTTTAATTAGATATTTACACTACATCAACATAAATTTTCTAATCTAAAATAAACACATACACATGTATGCATCTACCATGTAAACATGATAAATGGTTTCAGCACGTTTCTTGCTGTAAGAAGTGGGGACCTTTGTCTACTTAGAGATGGATGGAAGCTGGCCCATCTGGGTAGAGTTGGATCTGCTCTTTACAGAGAACAACCAAGCAGAAGTGATTTTGGTTTCCCCTTCACTCTCTCCACTTATTTCCTGCAGCCCCCAGGGCAGGAGAGAGAATGAACACCAACACTGGTCAAGTTACTATATTGAGCCTTCCTTTCAGATGGGCACTCTGAGCACCACCTTCTCTGCCTAGGTAGTGTGTTGAACGCTCAGTTTCTCACTGCAAACTGGCCAAAGCATTTAAAGAATTATGTGGACCATTTCTCATCGGAAGCTCTGGAAGCTCTGGAGAAAATACCAGTCTTAATGCAATGGCTCTCCACGTAGAGGGGTTTCTGGACTGACGAGTGGCTAGAGTCCTGTCCACCAGGCGCCTGGCTGGCTGCTCTGTGCTCCATTATTACTGGTAGGGGAACCATCCGCTCTGCTCTCCCACAGTCATTCAGCCACTTCCTGTGAATTCCTAGGTGCTGTCCATCAGTTTCTCCCTCAACCCAAGGTTTAAAAAGGCGGGTAGCTAATAAGATGGTAAGTCTAAGATAAGTTCCTGTCTTGGAGCCATGGAAGCGATTCAGTAGTGCCCTTGCCATGTTTGCCTTCAGAGGTTCGAAGCTGGAAATGTATTGTTTCTATCAGCAAAGGACTGCAGGACAAAGAGAACCAGGGGCAGATGTTATCTTCCAGGCATTTAATTGGGAAGCAAAGGCACTGCTAGAGGGTGTCTAGACTCAGAGGTCTTACAGATTCTAAAGCAACCTTCTCCTGGAACTTATTTCATGCCTGTGTTAAAGGTATTTTGTTTATGGGTGAAATGAGATTTGTAAGTTAGTACATGATGCTTATGTGAGGACGGTGGTGTTTAGACTAAAAAGGAGAAATCAGGGGAATGCTTCTACAATATTCTACTTCCATACGTGAGTCTTAACTTAGGCTCTCTCTGAAAAAAATTGAAAACGGGAAATCCTAGAAAAATTTCAAGTTGCGGTTTAGTGACTCCATGAATTAGAATATCTTTAATTTATCCCAAACCAAAGAAAGGGTGAGAGAATTTAAAAATAATTCAAGAAAATATACTATTCCACGGAAAATGGCTAGATTTATAAAGAATACAAAAGGAAGCACGAGTCTTTATGTTTGTGTTACTCTGAAGTAGGATGGAGTTTCTTTACTAATTGTGAGGTTCACTTTTAACGCCATAAGTCATTTCAGTATATTTTTATTATCATTGCTTTCTTATAATGATGGATGATTGTTCAGCAATTTTAATCATTTAATTTTTAATAAAATATAAAATGTTAAGAGTTTTGAGAATTTCATTGAATATATAAACACATCCTGACATTCCCAGTTTTATGAGTTCTGTAACTATCTTTCACTTTGCAGTTTCTAACACACAGACAGTTGTTCTCTCTCTCTCTCTCTCTCTTTCTCTCTCTTTCGAGTTAGAGTCTCAAGGAATCCCAGGCTGACTTCACATTTTTTATGCAGATGACAGTGGCTCCAACTCCTGATCTGCAGATCTGATCTCCATGACCAAAGTACTAGAATTACGGGTGTGTGCCACTACACCCAGATTATTTATTATTTCTAAGCAGGCAGTCAGCTTTTCCCAGATAGGTAGGCAGTGGGAGAGCGAGCAAGAGCAGGAGCACGAGCATGAGAGAGAACATAAGAACGAGAGACTGATTTGTGGAAGTTTCTTTCATAAAAAGTAATCCAAAGAAAATTTTGTTTTAGAAGGTGACTCTTCTATGTTGTTCTCATCAGAAATACATTATTTTTTCAAACAGTAAACATTTTGGTTAAATGTTTTTCTTACTGGGCTGAATAAAACAAATGTTTTGCTCTTAGAGAATTTAGATTCTAGGGGAAAAGATAAGCAAGCAGTACACAAACTGAATAGAAATGTAGGGCCAGCCAGTGATCAGTGGCACAAAGAAACAGACAAGAGAAGGTGACCGAGCACACAATTTCATGTGGTGCAACCATCAGGGCTGAGGTCGTACAGTCAAAGGCCCAAAGATTAGAAAAATCAACCATGGAGATATACATGAGAAGTCCAGAGTGAGACACTGGCCATGCTGGAGGAGCAGCAGAGAGGCAAGGAGAAAATGGAGTGGTCATGGTATAGGATGGCTCAGAAGATGGCATCAGGGAGGTGACAGGGGTCTGAGGAAGATGCCTTTGCAGCATCATGAGTAGTGGTCAGAAATGTCAAATTACTTAGGTTCTGAGGATGAAAGGGTCTCTGGCAAGAAATGCTCATGTTTCAGGTTTGATGGCAGTAGCTAATCAGAAGAGAAGTTGCAAGTTTTTGGATCAGCTTTGAAATTGAGCTGGTAAGACTTGATGTGAAGTGTGGTTGCATAAAGGATCAAGAATGACTCTTGAGCCTTTGGCCCATCTCTTGGAAATACAGTGGAACTGGAAAGAGAGCAAGAAGGTAAGTTTTGGAGCACGTTAGAACACACTGTGCTCTAGAGGCTCAGTAGAAGGCTGGAGAAAAATGTCAAAGCATTTGGATATCTGGAGAAGCACAGCCTGGACGTACAAAGTGAGCTCTGTCACCATGTATACCTGTCCTAGACCCCATTGAAAATAGAAAGCCTGATAAAGAAACCATGGATCTAATTTATCTACCACACCTGTTAGCTCGCTTACCCGAAACGTTCTCAGGACACTGACATTTAGCCTACTGTTAAGTCATCTCATGTAAGGCCCTATTCAGTCCCTCCTACAAAATACTGAATACCTGGATCCGAAGTGTGCCAGCAATGCAGAAATCCAGAAATCATGGTTGTCTGTTCTTATGACAACGCAACTAGCCTGTTACAGTTACCCAGCATTCTACGAAACTTTTCCCCAGTCCTGAAAAAGTCAAAACTTAAAATTCAAGGTTTAGCTTTCTACCAAATATGGCTTTTTGTTCTGTTTTGTTTTGTTTTGTTTTTGAGACAGGGTTTCTCTGTAGCTTTTTAGTCTGTCCTGGAACTTGCTCTGTAGACAAGAGATCCACCTGCCTCTGCCTCCCAAGTGCTGCGATTAAAGGCATGTGCCACCAGCACCTGGCCAAATACAGAATTTTTAAAGCATCATTGTAATGCTGAAAAATCACTGCCAGGCAGTGATCATCAGTACAGTTCATAGATGCTATTATATTGTAAATCTACGGGGTTACCCAAGAGGATGCAGGTAGAGAAGTAAGAAGACCATTCTGAATTTTGAGCCTTTGAAAATCTGGGTGGCAAAGATGGTGTTATATTGTAAATGGGTGGGACTGCTTAGAAACTGTCTTTAATATTCAATGCACTGGTTTAAGGAGGGGAGCATTAAATGCATCAATGAAAGTTCTATCAAGTAGAAAAGCCCCCTTTCGTATCAAATGATCTTCGGGAAGGGGAGTGATGAGACCCCTCCCTGTTTGGTTGGATTACCTTTGTGAGGCTGACAATCTGGCAGGAGTGGTCACACATGTCACAGACCCACCACCTTCATGTCAGCAATGCAATCACGTGTCCCAAAGAACACCACTGCACTTCCTGGTGGGGATTCTAAGGGCAATGATGTTGTGTGCTCTGTTGTCCCCTGTTGTCCTGCGGAAGGGTACTGCCACACATTTCTTACACTCCCAGCCATCTCACATGGTCTGAAGCCTCAGTATTAGAAGACCATGGTATGAGAAGAATCGTTACCTCAGAAGAGAAAAAAAAAAACATTTGGAGAACTGATGAAGGGAACAAACCTTTTATTATATTATCAATTGCCCCATCTTCAATATCTCTCTGGCCGAATATCTACAAATTGGCTCACCTTCCCCACCCTGAGGCCACATCTT
Source organism: Dicrostonyx torquatus (assembly GCA_028555095.1). NCBI lineage: Eukaryota > Metazoa > Chordata > Mammalia > Rodentia > Cricetidae > Dicrostonyx > Dicrostonyx torquatus. The sequence goes on along the minus strand of JAQHUG010000190.1, from coordinate 1,840,681 downwards.
CAATAGCCACCCTGCTCACTAGTGAGACACTAACAAAGCTCCCAAGCTTGGTGTCCAGTCTCCGTCTGTTCCCCCTGAATATGCACATACAATTGAACTACCTTCCTGAACATCGCCAGCGCTCCAAGGAGGGACCCTGAAGGTCTAGCAGAACTCATGTCTTTCCTTGTTTGGGAACCTTCCTTTGCCCGTGTCCTTACTTGTCACTTCCTTGAGGCACACCCCACCTGTTTTTGAAGAGATGGTTTATGTTACAATGCTTGTTTGCCCATAGAGATTAGCAATCACATAGAGGCATATCTTCTACTCTGATAGCTGTAATTGACCTCAAAGCTCAGCCTTAGTCCTTTAGAGGGGAGGAAACTAAAACCCATGAGACGTACTTAACAACACTTAGTAAACATGTTATTTCTTAAGGAAGTCTGGAAGTGATTCGATAATGCAGAAATAAAAAAGAAGAAAAAGAAAACGACTAAGTTTCCCTCCTCCAACTACTTTCTTTTCATTGTAGTTGCAAAGAAAAATTTCCTCTCATCTCTTTATATACTAGTGATATATTGATGTATGTGCATTACGTACCATAAAATAGAATAAATACAGCAAATTGGTGCAATTCTTGAAAACAGGCAATTAATATTAAGGCTGAATACATCACCTAGCACTTCTACTCCTGGCCATACATATTCAAATGAAATACATCTAAGAGAAGGAACATTCATAATCATTTACAGCATAGGAAACTTGCCAACAATGGACACACCTATATTTATATTACTATGTTTTATGAAATATATGAATGCTCTACATTAATGAGTGAATACATGTACTGGGTAACATACCTCTTTAAATAGTGATGTAATGATCATATAATAAAGCTTATTTTGCTCTACCACTTATTTTCTTTGGCTCTTTCACTTCGTAGTTTACAAACTTCTCTTCATGTCATTGTCTACCAATGGATCTCTATAAAAGTAACTGGAGGGAGAGAGAGCAAGATGGCTCAGCTGGTCAAAGAAAGAGCCCGCCACCAAGCTTGACCACTTGAGTTTGATCCCCCAGAACCTACATGGTGGAAAGAAATCTGTTGTACTCTGACCTCCAATTAAAGAAATTTTAAATAAACTGGGAAAGCCCCAGGTTCGTTTTCTCATCACAGAGACCACGTAGGCGGCTGTGGATAACCAGCAAAGTCTCTAGGAAAATAACTGAGAAACGGGAATCCAAGACATTCTTTGGATTTCAATTTTTCTTGGCACTCTACCTAGTGTGCAGGAAGGGACCTTCTATTAGGAGAGGGCACCTCCAGCCCCGCCCTTTGGTAAGGAGAATCGGGTGCAGAGGGAAGAGGAGTGGTATTAGGATCACCTCCACTGGTAGTCAGAAAACAGACCCCTGGGGGAGGGACGAGGGGCGGGGGGAGGGGCAGATTTCGCTGTCCTTTCCTTTCTATAGGCTTGGAGATTTTAGCTGTGTTTTGACTGTGCGCCATAGCTATTGCTTCCTTCCCAAACCCTCCGCATCCCTTCTTCCATCCTCTTCCGATCTTACCTTTCCATCTTTTATTCCCGCTTCCTATTCCCTCAAGTTCTGACTTCCTCCATCAGAGGATTTGGGGGGAAGTGCCTAGATTGCAATCGCTTTAGCAGCTGTGTCTCAATCAGTCAGCTGACACTCACTGGACGTGCGGCTTTCCTAAAGGTCTAGGTCACAGGAAGATGGCTGCAGTGCCTGACCCTGAAAGCAGAAGCCACCTCCCTGCTCAGCCAGCCCTGCCTTAGGGCAGCAGCTGTTGCAGGTTGCGCAAGGACAAGTGAATTTATAATTCCAAAGATTGCGTTTCAACACCCATGACTCCTCACTTGAATTTTTTAAAACAGACTGCTCATGAGATCCGTAATCCCTCCACACCTAGCAGGGGGTGTTGCAAAATCCTAAACAGC
>JAQHUG010000190.1:1811312-1828368 GCA_028555095.1 Dicrostonyx torquatus | reverse complement strand
ATAGCATGCGTGTCAGATATTTACATTATGGTTAATGACAGTAGCAAAATTACAGTTGTGAATTAGCAATGGAAATGATTTTATGGTTGGGGGTCAGCACACTATGAGGAACTGTATTAAAGGGTCGCAGCATTAGGAAGTTTGAGAGCCACTGTTCTAGATCTATACCCCAATGCTAGCAGTGGTTATCACTATTCTGTGTGTGCTTTCCTTTTTATTGGGACATTTTTCATGCCATGTATTTTCTTTCATATCTTCTGCATTGAGTGCATGCTCATTTTGCAATTGAGGCAATCTTTTTGAATTTTAAAAGTTCTAGGAGTTATTTGCCTATTAAGAGATGGGGCTAGAATTTTACTTGCTCTATACTATCTTTCTTTATTTCTCAATTAATTTTATCCTAACAAATATTTACTGAACATGTATAATCGGCCAGGCATCATACAGTTAGTTAATTACCAGTTACTTTTAAATGGTCACAGACAACAGAATGGGAGGTGGCCACTGAACCAAGAAAAAGGAATTTAGGAATTTTAACAATTGTTGACAAAGAAAAGATCAATACGTTATCAGACTGCAAAGCATGGTTATGCTCTAGAACTGTGTCCAGGAAAGGCCACCTTCAAAGAGCTGTCACTTAGACTGTCCTAAAGGAGACTGAGCAGCGGTGTGTCTGCCCTGTCATTTAAAATGAGAGGCAGGTGCTGGAGACAGCTCTATGACAGGTTGCTATTTAACGTGCAGTGTCTTGTAAAGACCGCTTATTTTTCTCAATCACATTTATTTATCTCGTGTGCGTACGCATGAGTGTGTGTGTCACGCACCACGGTGCACCCGTGGAAGTCGAGAACAACTTGTAGAAGCTGGTTCTCCCCGTCTGCCACATGTGTCCCAAGGTTAGACCTCAGGTGGTCAGGTCTGCTCACAGGTTTGTTTAGTTGCTGAGCCATCTCACTGGCCCCAGCATTTTTAATGTCCTCAGAAGAGTGACTAAGTGCCCAGGGCCTGGAGGCAGATTTTATCTGAACCTTTGGTATAAAAGCTCTCACATTCCCCAGAAATTGTGAACTTGCACTGCAGACATAAAAGTACTGGCCAGAGGACATCCCAGGTTTCAGAGAGGAGTTTCCATTTCTCCAGTACAACCATTATTTGCTTAAGCTCCATGATGTGTGCAGAGTCTATTATTTCACCACTGAGTATTAAACATGGATCTCTATCAGCCTCGAACACAAATCAGCATCATTGCGTTTATTACCGTTATCGAGGCCGGGTTCCAGAGGTCAGCAGATAACGTTTCTGATATCAAAGGTACTGTTATCTGTTTACAGGATGAGTGATATGATATACCGCAGAATGAAGATGCCTTGGTTTTGGTTTGACCTTTGGTACCTCCTGTTTAAAGAAGGACGCGAACATAGAAGGGGACTCAAACGCCTACATACTTTCACCAACAATGTAAGTTGTGTGAGTGTGTTTGTGTGTGTGTGTCACTGTGTGCATGTGTTAAAATATACAAAGCCTAGAATCAAGGTGAATTAAATGACTTCACAATGTTGTGCCGCTATTACCAAATACTAGAATATTCTTTATTTTATTTATTTATTTATTTTTGGTTTTTGGAGACAGGGCTTCTCCGTAGCTTTGGAGCCTGTCCTGGAACACACTCTGCAGACCAGGCTGGCCTCAAACTCACAGAGATCTGCCTATCTCTGCCTCCTGAGTGCTGAGATTAAAGGTGTGTGCCACCACCACCCAGCCCATATTTTTAAATCCAGAATTGTTATGGTTTTTTTTTTTTTAAATATACCCAAATGTAGGATCATGGAGTAAAATATATTTTCCATAAAATTTAAATAGGATAGTGATGCCAATAATTATCAATATTGCATCTAAATTGTATATTCAGTTGGCATTAATAAAATATTTGCTGAGTGTTACACACTGCAGCCCATCTTGGAAATAGAGAAATTAATTGGACAAGCATGTTCTCTACGGTATTGGAGAGTCATCTAGGAGAGGAGGTTATCCATAACCATCATTACAGAACGATCTATGGACTTTGAACATTTATTAACAAACAGGGCTCTGCATGGAAGGAGGAAGGGGACTGAAATCTGTGCATGAATCCTTTGGGAAATGTTTGCAGGAAGGCAGCAGTTCTCATATGAAAGGACATCTCACACAGTACATAGTATAATCCAGTGACCATTAATTTGGTAGGACTATTTTCTTTCCAAACTGAAAAATAAGCAAGTGGTAGGAGTTTTGTTTTAAACATCTTTGGGTTGAAGACATGTTTATCAAAAAAGCAAGGCTTAACTGAAAATATGGAACACAATTGCAATGTGGTGAAATTTTTCCATTGAATTATTCCTTTTCTTTGCTGTAATTTTTGCTTAAATATATTGGGATTGCTTCTTCATTGGTGGACAAGCCACCAATGGGTGACGTGATAGAGTCGGTGGGTGTTAGATGGATGAGATGCTGCCTTGAGTTGCCTGCAGTGTCATCACCAGGTCACCGGAGGAGAAGCAGTCACATTTTATAATTTCCCTCTGAATGTAACAATATCAACATCAATAGAATAAGCCATGAATTCCAGACTGCATAGACAAGTTGTTCATTCTATAAGTTAATATATATATTGAGACATAAACACTTATGAGTTCCATGAGGAATAAAAGAAAACATAGTATTTTGTTCCCAAATTTCTGAGAATGTACTCATTTAAGCCTCTGCACAGGTGGGTCACCTAATTACCCAACAAGAAAAAAAAATATTCATGAACTCTGGGCGGTGGTGGAGCAAGCCTTGCAGAGATAGGCGGATCTCTATGAATTTGAAGCTAGCCTGGTCTACAAGAGTTAGTTCCAGGGTTGTTGCAAAGAGAAACCCTGTCTTGAAAAAATACAAAACAGAACAAAACAAAATAAAAATATTCATGAGCACAGCAGGTGTATGGACTGTCTGTGTTGTTGTTATTCTGATGAATCCAATGAACACTCTAGAATGCTGCCCAGTGTTCTTATTCTGAGTGGGGGAATCAATACACAAAAGCAGACTCTGCTAAGAGGATGGTGGTGCTTGAGATTGTGGGAAAACATACTAAATAAAATGCAAATTCAAAGCATGTCTGGTGATAAGTGAAATGGGGACGAAAGAAGGAAAGTCAGGCACATAGAGAGTGTCAGTGACCAGAACAGGCATGAGCAGGGAAAATCTCTGTGTGGCTTTCACCTGAGACCTGAAAGTGGCAGAGGATCCTGTCACAGGAGCACTCAAGGGCCGAGCATCCGGGCTCCCTGAAGAGCAAGCCAGCAGGGTGAATTGGCTCAGCAGCTATTGGTTCGTTATCTTTCTATTTCCTTTCTCCATAACCAGATGCAATCAAGAGGGATCTAGAATTAGTGTATTCTGTAACTGTGTCCTCTCTACTTCTCCTCATTAGATCCCACACATCTCTAGGGGACCGTTTAGTAGCCAGTGACTCTATTCACCTGTTAGAAAGACTGCAGAAGTAGTACTTGAAAATTGCAGGTTTGTCCTAACATGAAAATCGTATTTCATAGTTTCACTACAAGATGTCCTTAGTGTTAATCAAAGGCTTTGTTGCTCTTTCACAAGAGCCTAAGTTGTTACCAAAATAGAAAAAAAAGAAGAAAAGTTTGGGGGTAGGAATAAGTTCAAGTAGCCGGCATATTTTCATAGAAAAAAAAATGTAGCAGTAAGCCTCACCAAAAGTGCAAATTGTGTATTTGACATGATTTAAATCCTACAGGTCATTGCTGAACGGGTCAATGCCATGAAGGCAGAGGAAGACTGGAGTGCCAGCAGGGGCTCTGGACCCTCCAAAAGAAAGCGCAAGGCCTTTCTTGACTTGCTTTTGAGTGTGACTGATGAGGACGGAAACAGGTTAAGCCAGGAAGACATCCAAGAGGAAGTTGACACCTTCATGTTTGAGGTAATTTTTGTTGCCAGGTAACTTTTATTATTGTAGCCTTTCACAGCTGGGGTTTTACTGTGGTGGAGACATCTGCCTAACTTACACAAGAAACAAGCAAGCAAATAAATAAATAAAAATTAAAAAAGGGGGGTTGGAGGAGTGGTTTAGAGAGGTGGCTCAGCAGTTAAGAGCACTGACTGCTCTTCTAGAGGACCCAGGATCAAGTCCCAGCACCCACATGTCAGCTCACAACTGTCTGTAACTCCAGGTCTAGGGGATATGGCACCGTCACACAGACACACATGGAGGCAAAACACAAATGCGACCAACAAGATGGCTCAGCTAGTGAAAGTGCTTGTTATTGAGCTTGGCCACCTGAGTTGGATGCCTGCAATCAACATGGTGGAAGGCGAATTCTACCTCCTACAGGTTCTTTAATCTCTAAACATGGGAAATGCCATAACACACACACACACACACACAAATACACACAAATACATAAATTAATTAATTTAAAACATCTCCAGTTTCCTTGATGATTAGAAGCACTAGCATAGAGGGCTGGAGAGATGGCTCAGTGGTTAACAGCACTGGCTGTTCTTTCAGAGGACCTGGGTTCAATTCCCAGCACCCACATGGCAGCTCACAACTGTCTGTAACTCCAGTTCCAGGCGATATGGCACCCTCACACAGACATGCATGCAGACAAAACACAAATGCACATAAAGTACAAATAAGTGAAAAGAAAAGGTTACAAAAAAAGAATCACTAGCAGAGATTTTAAAAATTCAGTCAAATACTAAAGCAGCTTTAGTATAACTGGAAAACATTACTATCATCTTCAGAAGTTCTAAAATTTAAGAACAGGGTGACGATAGACACATTATATTTCATTAAGAAAATTTAAGGCTCCCAAGCCTTTTCCCAAGAAGACACAAAACCTCACATTGTCCTCGTTTCCCTATGTGGGTCCATGTTTTTTCTTAACGTCCCCAAACAGGTCTATTTCACTCCTTTCAAAGTCTAGCACGTATCTATTGCTGAGGGTTGCTTTAGACAAAGAGCGCCTAACCAGCTTGTGATTCCAATGGGATTTCTGACATTTTAGTACCTTTTAAAAATTCTTCTTACAAATATACCTTAAATATTATATGAATATTACAAAGTGTGAAACTTTCTACACGTGTGTTGCAAACTTAAGGTTTTAGGAAATCCTCTGATGTAGCAGCAGCCTTTGAGTGGCAGGAAGGGAAGTGTACACAGGCTTCCAGAAGTCCTAGAGTGCCGAGCATCGCATTGCTTTGGCTGCTCTGTCTGCAGTCATCAATCATTAATCAAGAAAAAGGACCCACAGACACGTTTCAGGCCAGTCTGATGGATGCACTTCAATTGAGTCCCTTTTTTCTCAGGTGTGTCAAGTTGACAGTAAAACCTAACCAGTAAAACAATCCTCCTGCCTCAGCCTTCTCCCAAGTGTTGGGGTTATGGAAGTAACCACCGTCACCCAGCCTAGGGCTATTGAGTCTGTTTGTTGCTCACTGAGGTGAGCAGCTGCACTCAATGATTTAGGTACTGCTGTGAGACACGGGGGAATTTAATTTTGTCTTCACACATATCCCAACAGAACTGTGCTTTTAAGTATCTCCTCCTTGTAAATTCAGGGTCACGATACAACTGCAGCTGCAATAAACTGGTCTTTATACCTATTGGGTTCTTATCCAGAAGTCCAGAGGAAAGTGGACAAGGAACTGGATGACGTGTTTGGTAAGTTGGACCACTTTGTTAGCTCTGTTGGGGGTCCTAAGGAGCAGTGGTAGATCTTGATACATAAAGATGCCATTGTCATAAACAGAAGGGCATGGTATAGGACTCCTGCTTGCACCTGAAACAAACACATGTGCCCATGGCTTAGAGTCATGGACTGTGCCTTTGAGCAACACCAAGAAGATGCTGTGTGGGAGCACAGGGCACAGGTGGAGAGTCCTTCCATGTGGCTGCATCTGACATGGTGAGAGCGGCGCTGTGGGATACAGCAGGCACGTGACTTTGTCTGACATGGTGAGAGCAGTGATACAGGATGCAGCAGGCAGGTGACTGCATCTGACATGGTGAGATCAGGGATACAGGATGCAGCAGGTACATGACTGCATCTGACATGGTGAGAGCAATGATACAGGATGCAGCGGGCATGTGACTGCATCTGTCATAGTGAGAGCAGTGCTATGGGTTGCAGCCGGCATGTGACTGCATCTGACATGGTGAGAGCAGTGATGTGGGATGCAGCAGGCATGTGGCTGCATCTGACATGGTGAGAGCAGTGATACAGGATGCAGCAGGCACATGACTGCATCTGACATGGTGAGATCAGGGATACAGGATGCAGCGGGCATGTGACTGCATCTGTCATAGTGAGAGTGGTGCTATGGGTTGCAGCAGGCATGTGGCTGCATGTGACATGGTGAGAGCAGGGATACGGGATACAGCAGGCATGTGGCTGCATGTGACATGGTGAGAGCAGGGATACGGGATACAGCAGGCATGTGACTGCATCTCTGCCTCTGACATGGTGACAGTGGTGCAGAGGGATGCCACAGGAGGATTTGTTTCTACTACACAAGCTCTATCGTCTCTAAAATATTTTCAGCACCCCAAAGGAAGCCTGTACTTCAGTTGCTCATCTTTCTTCCCCTTAACCCTGCCCCTGGAAGTCACTCTTTTACTTCCTGTTTCTATAAATGGAATCATACACAATCACTGCCTCTGTAATGTGACTCTATTAACATATTAAATGAGACATGATCTTCTCTTATCTGGTTTCTGTTACTTAACCGAATGCCTCATTTATTTTATTATCCATGATATTAGAAATTCTGCTTTGCTGGGCGGTGGTGGTGCACGCCTTTAATCTCAGCACTCAGGAGGCAGGGGCAGACAGGTCTCTGTGAGTTCAAGGCCAGCCTGGTCTACAAAAGCTAGTTCCAGGACAGCTCCAAAGCTACAGAGAAACCCTGTCTTGAAATCTAAGAAAAAGAAAGGAAGGAAGGAAGGAAGGAAGGAAGGAAGGAAGGAAGGAAGGAAAGAAGAAGTAATTCTGCTTTATTTGTGAACATTTGACTTTCTGCATTGTGGCCCCATATTGCTCTTGATGTCTCTCCTCCCTAAGCCAAGCTAGGGCTTTGTTTTCATTTTGTACATTTATTTTAACCAGGAAGGTCCCTTCGCCCTGTCACCTTGGAAGACCTGAAGAAACTTAAATATCTGGATTGTGTCATTAAGGAGTCTCTTCGGATTTTCCCCTCTGTCCCTTTATTTGCCCGGAGTCTTAGTGAAGACTGTGAAGTCGGTGGGTATTGGAGTGTGAGGGAGCAGAGGTAATACTCCTGTATCTATCTGGTAGAACGTCCTGACAGGTCGCTCTCTTGACAGCTGGTTTCAGAGTGGCAAAAGGCACAGAAGCAGTCATCATTCCGTATGCCTTGCACCGAGACCCCAAATACTTCCCGGATCCTGAGGAATTCCAGCCAGAGCGATTCTTTCCCGAGAATTCCCAAGGACGCCATCCCTATGCCTATGTACCTTTTTCTGCTGGACCTCGAAACTGTATTGGTTTGTATCTACCTCAGTGGGTTGTTTGTAATAGATTCTCTCAAGAATCTCTGAAGCACGATGGGATGTTACTTAGTCCACAGGCAGTGGACTAAGACAGGCTCAGTTTCCTTCCACGTTGTACTATGGTTTTAAAATGCCGTTGTTAGGGGCTGGGCAGGTGGCTCAGTAGGTACTGTGTGAGCGTGAGAACCCAAGTCTGTGCCTAAATGCACGGAAAGCAGGGTGTTGTGTGCACGTGTGATCTCAGTGGTGGGAAGGCAGAACGAGTGGATCGCTGAAACAGAATACAGCATAGATGGCTTGGAATGATTGACACCTTCTACCATTGCAGCAGTGTCCCCGTGCAACAGGGTAAGGCATCAGTGCGTCTTCCAAGGTTTCTCGCTTTGGTTTACACGTGGCAGCCTTCTCTATGTGTGTCTTCACTTGGTCTTTCCTCTGTGTGTTAAATATCATTGTGTTGTTTGTATTGAGACCAACCTTAACGACCTCCATTAGTTTATTTAAGTGTAACTATGCATTGTTAATTTTTATTTAAAGACCCCATCTAAGGACAGTCATAGTATAAAATGTTGGGAGTTGACTGGTGTGGTGGCTTAGATTCAGGAGGCAAAATCAGGTAAGAATATCTGTGAATTCGAGGCCAGCCAGGGATACATAGTGACACCCTGTCTCAAATAAACAATGAGAGAGGGAGTAAAGAAAAAAGTGAGAGAGAAAGGGTAGGAAAGCGAGGGAGGGGAAGAGAGAGAAAGGGGTGGGGGAATATATTGCTGGGAGTCAGGATTTCTACGTCAGAATTTTGGATTTAGAAACAATTCTTCCTATAACACAGCGTATAATCAATTTTGTGGCAGACATTTGTTAAGTGTGTGTGGTATGTGCGGCATGCCACCACAAGAGTGTGGACGTCAGAGGATGACTTTCAGAAGTTGGTTCTCGCCTTCCACCATGTGGGTCTCAGAGACCGAACTCAGGTCTTCAGGCTTGACAGCAAGTACACTTCAGTTACTGATGAGCTTGCTACCCCTAGAGTTCTAAAACACTGGAGATTTAGCTTGGTTATTATGGTAGAAAAAATGTCTATGATAAGACTTATTTTTTGTTTGAACGAATTACAGACTCAAACAAAGGGTATTGTCTGACTGCCAGTCAAGTACTTACAAATGCGTATCACATGCATCATAAACAGTTTGGCTTTAGCATTTTGTAGCTCTTTGTTACTTATAGTAATGCAAATATTAATGAAATGAACTAGATCTAAATATGCGGATCTGAACCACATACGCTAGAGAGAATAAATGAAGGAGACAATTAAAAAACAGTCTAGATCCCCTGAGTAAATGGGGAGCATGGGGACCATGGAAGAGGGTTGAAGGGAGGGGAGAGGAAGGGAGCAGAGCAGAGAAAAATATGTAGCTCAATAAAATCAGTTTTTAAAAAATGAAGTTAGAAAAAAAAAACAATCTAGAAGGGTTGGCAGCCTTTAAGAGCCCATATTGCTTTTATGGGGATTTGGGTTTGGTTCCCAGCCCCCCCCCCACATTGGGTGACTCACAGACTCTAGCAATTCCAGGTCCAGGGGACCAGGGCCTTATCTTTCCCACCATATATATATATATATATACATACATACATACACAAATACTTTAATTTTTTAGAATATCTGATCTAGAAATTCTTAGTTTAAATGAGTTTGAATTCATCTGACTGTCAGTCATTCCTAGGTATCTGTGGCACTCACTGGAGTTGGTCCAGGACTTCTCAGAGATACCCATCTGCAGATGCACAACCCTCTTTATAAACTGGCATGGATTTGCATATGAATACATATTTATATCCTTCAGTATACTTAAATCATCTCCAGGTTCCTGCAATACTAGTAGCAATATATATGCTAGTAACAATATACATACTATTAACAATATATAAAAATAATAGTATATGTATAATATATACTAGGATATATATATAATAATATTATATAATATATGCTAGTAATATATATATGCTACGAAGGATAATTGTTCTTATTGCTTATAGGGTAAATGATGAGGAGTCTATACTGAACAGTCTATACATGTTCAGTAAAGATGCAATTTTAAATAATATTTTAACCCATGGTCAGTTGAATACATAGATACAGAATCTATAGATCAGAGAGTTTGTGGTACTGCTAAAGTAAGATTGCCTGGCTGATGTGGGATTCCCCTCTGTATGCTGTGAATACTGTTGGTTAATTAATAAAGAAAACTGTCTTGGCATGTTGATAAGGCACAACTTAGATAGGTGGGGAAAACTAAACTGAATGCTGGGAGAAAGAAAGGCAGAGTCAGAGATAAGCCATGTAGCCCCTGCTGGAGACCAGAACTTTAGCTGGTAAGCCACAGCCACGTGACCATACACAGATTAATAGAAATGGGTTAAATTAATATGTAAGAGTTAGCCAATAAGAAGCTAGAGCTAATGGGCCAAACAGTGATTTAATTTATACAGTTTCTGTGTTATTATTTTGGGGCTAAGCAGCCCGGAACCAACAAGCAGCTCTCTCTTCCTACAAAAACCTGGCTGCCCCAGCTAATCGGACTCATGTGGGAGCTAAGGGACACCCAAATTCCTCAGTTTTAACCATTATCTCAGGGATTATGTTCTCCTCTGACATACGTGAATATGAAATGATGACTGTACCATGGTTTCTTTTGTCTCACACTTAAGTTGTGTCTATAATTCAAGTGATGTTTTTCGCATTTACTGTCAGGTCAAAAGTTTGCTGTGATGGAGGAAAAGACGATTCTTGCCTGTATCCTGAGACAGTTTTGGGTAGAATCCACCCAGAAGAGGGAAGAACTCGGCCTGTCTGGAGATTTGATTCTTAGACCAAATAATGGTATCTGGGTCAAACTAAAGAGGAGACATGAAGAGCCCTAACTTTGTCCTTGAGCTGTGACCTTATGATGAAGATCATTCCATAAGAAACACGGTATTTGCAGTTTTTATATGGGGAGCTGAAAACTCTGAGTCCTTGGACACAATGTTTTTTCTTGCCCTCACTGCTCTTGGGACCCAGTCCGTCACAGAGAGTTTTGTATATTTATTTCCAACATAGATGCCATGTCACACCTGCTTTTGGTCTCAAAGATATTCTCAACTGGGCTAGCACCAAAATAAACATATAATAAAAAATTATAGCAGACATAACCATCAGCCTATTCAATTTCATTACTATATTCAAAAGATATCATTTAAATGAAATTTCAAAATTAAGATATTCCTGTTGATTCTGAAACCCATATGATATCATTTGAAAATGGTGGGAAATCAAGCTCCTCTGCATCATGGCCTTAAGATTTGTCTCATTAGTTATGAGATAGGCAGTTGTCATAACTCTTTCAGATTTTATCATGAAAAGTAGGTCCCTTGCATGACTGGCTCAAGTGTGTAAGGTCTTCTTTCTGTTCTTGGTGGAGTCACAATCACCTTTTACATCATGTTATTGAAAAAGATTCCTCTCCACAACTTCCAGCCTCTCATGGTACCTCAGAAGCTCAGCTAGTGGCCTTCGAAGTTCAAGTAGCCACAGAAATTCTCTGCCTATGCACTGTTCATTTATTAAGAGTAGGAGCATGGAATAAACGGGACAGTAAATTCCTGCCCAAGTTCTGCTACTAATTGTGCTGTGGCTAGACATAGATAAAATGTCTACACTGCAGCCTCTCCATTCCTTTTCTGATATACTTTCTCCTGCTTTGGCTTTATGGAACTCAGGACTGTGATTTGATGGATTAGAACCTCTTAGTATTTTTTGTACTTCTTCCACTTTTAGAGGAAGAAAGAATCTGTTCTTTTATATATAGTGACACTGTAATAACACTTGTTCAGGATTAGACATCTAATAAACTCAGCCCTGTGGACTATCCCTGCAAAGTTGATAATTGAATTACATTCCTTAGACTTTTGTTTTGTATATAATACTACTATTTCTCAGGCAATGACTTTTAGAAACTTCTTTTTAATAAATATTTTTAAACAGGAACAGTTGTGGGGCTCGTTTTGTTTCCAATTTTCCATGACCTAGCATAATGGAAGCAAGAAATGGAGAGGATAGACTATGTACCCATGAATCAGTACCATAGGGAACAGTATAACAAACGGCATTTGGCAAGCACCACAGCATGGGTCATTTAGGCAAACATTACCAAATAGATACTTAGACTCTCCAGGGAGCCCCAGTGCACAGGACTCAAGCCCTAAGCTGATGAGAAAAACAAAACAAAAACAAAGAAGGAGATACACACTTGTAGTGAAATGTATAGTAAAGCCTTGGTGTACGACTCTGAATGAAATGTTTCAGCAAAGCCTTTGCTATGTTTGGGTTCATCAGTAGAGGCTGAGACACTTTTCTGAGACCATTTGAACCTTGAAGAAACGTTGTCTCTCTGGAGAATCTGCACTTGGTGAGAGCTTGCAGCTGTACTGACCTTGGTCCTAAAATACTCCTGGCAAACCCGGAGAGCCAAAATCAAAAGGGACTGTGGTGTGTGTGGGCTGTCTGCTCTTGTGGGCAGCAAGAGCAAGATGACTTTGATAGCTGGAACTTTTCCCAGCCCCTACTAGCCTTGTGCATGTTTGAATAAAGCAACTGGAGTGAGCTAGCTGAGCGTCAGTCTTTCCCAAAGAGTCTGTACCCCTCTGCTCCTATGGAAAATGAAGGCTTAGCATATTGGTGAGCTTCTCTCTATAGTGGCACCTATGGCTGACATCAAACAATATACAAATATTCCCTGAAATGACTAACCTTATTATCTAGAAATTGGGACTAATTACAAAGTCTCATTCCAAATGATTTGGGAAAGTTTAATTGGCTTCACCTGTATAAAGGGGCTTTCTCTTACTTATACCATAATATATTTAACTCTTGGCTTATAAGTTTTTACATTTTTAAACTATTTATTTTTTTATTTAATATGTGTGCATAGGTGTGTGTGCGTGGGCCCACATGTGTCACAGTGTGACCTGCTTTTTCTGTTTAAGAGGGTGAAGCCCGAGTTCTTCCTGGAGTTTTTCCAGCTGGAGTTGAAGGAAAGAGGGTTACTCTTCAGAGGAGACTCTGGGTCACTGATTGATCCTCTGTAGCAGCTTCTAGGAGATGGAATGGAAGGGGTGAGTGGAGAAGAAACAGAGATAAGAAATGACGAATCCCGAGTGTTGCAGGGCTCCTACCACCCACTCTTCAGCTGTCCTTTGGGAACCAAGGGCAGTGTACTGCCAGCTTGCTTTAGCAGAAGATTTTTTTTCATAGCCCAAAGCAAGTTCATGTTTGTCAATTCAGCTTCAGGGTGAAGAATCAAGTCTCATTCTTGGGATGTCAACTTGGTTTTATCCCATTTTCTTTCTGATGTAAATAATAACTCTTCTGTATCATTAGAGCAGAAGTAGGCTAGCTATTTCAATCCAATAGTATTTGATATCATGTATAGTTTCTTTCTTAAAATTCTACCATATGTTTTAGATCCATTTGAGAGTACTGCTAACTTGGCCAAATACAGCAATCTTGTTATACTCTTCAGACTAACCCATCATTTTCCCCCTCTTCTAACTAAGGTGAGTGTACTCTGGCTTTTCTTATGGGTAGCTAGCTGCATTACAAATCTCTGAATCAATTCTGCCTCCTGCAATTATTAGCAACAGACTAGTTAGTTGCAGCACCTCCACCAATCACTTGCCCAGGAACTTTGCACTTTCAGGGCCAAATTCCACCCCTAAGATGCAGGCTGTGTTCCATGGCCGGCCTCTAGTCACGTCCACAGTACAGGGCAGATTGCAGGGCTGAAGTCTGAAGCTTTATCAGGCAACACCCAAGCTCCAGGCTGATCTCTGCAACTCTAGGCTCCGATAAACCTAGAGTCCAGGCCTGTCCTTTATGCTTGGCAATAGGCCAATTCCTCAGGATGCCAGTCCCAAGGGACCAAAGACCCAGAATGGCTCTCATGGTATCAGGAGCCACATATGTCCCCATGGAGACAGTGCTGGGGCCATTTCAGAGCTCCGCTGTACCATGGGACAAGGCTCCATGCCTCCCCATGGACCAAGTGAAAGAAATGGGTAGATGCTAGTCAATAGGTACAAAATTTCAGGCAAGATCAATGTTTTGGGCCTATCATACTTATAACAATGTTATTATCAACAATATATTACCTCTACACTTAAAAACCAGTAAGAGTTGATTACATGCTCTTACCACCAAAGTGATAAGTATGTAATGTAGACAGGCTAACTAGTTTGGTTTGAACACTGTTACTCTTGAGGCTGTATACATAAAATATAGCATCTGTATAAAAAAAGTATTACTTGTTATAATAACTAGTTTTAACCAGAGCAGCAACACAAGACTATTCATTAAAATTAGGGACCATGTGGCTGTTTCTCCAACAATCGGTTTTAGCTCATGTGAGATGGGCACCTTTGCTTAGCTTACAGTAGCATAACTATGACTTACATGATCCTGGTCACCCACAACTTTTGGGGAACGGTCGCTTGTTTGTAGCAGGAGGGCCCACTTGTTAGTTCCCAGCCACTCAGCCCCGAAGTAATGACACAGAAACTATTAATTAAATCACTGCTTGGCCCATGAGCTCTAGCTTCTTATTGGCTAATGCTTACATATTAATTTAACTCA
Source organism: Dicrostonyx torquatus (assembly GCA_028555095.1). Classification (NCBI taxonomy): domain Eukaryota; kingdom Metazoa; phylum Chordata; class Mammalia; order Rodentia; family Cricetidae; genus Dicrostonyx; species Dicrostonyx torquatus. Next base: position 1,814,137 of record JAQHUG010000190.1, on the reverse strand, counting down.
CTTTTATTAATCTGTATATTGCCACGTTGCAGTGGCTTACCAGCAAAGTTTCAACATGTTTGACTCTGGCCACAGCTCCACAGTGTCTCTTCACTCCACCTTCTTCCTCCCAGCATTCAGTTTAGTTCTCTCTGCCTACCTAAGTTCTGCCTTGCTATAGGTCCAAAGCAGTTTCTTTATTCATTAATGTTAATCACAGCACACAGTGGGGGCTGTCACATCTCCCAACTGTGAGCCAAAGGACCACATGTTCTCAGTCCTATTTGCTTGTTAAGAACCATTAATTGCTCTCCCATGTAGTTATACATCATTTCCTCTCAATAGGCAGTACTATCCAGGGCTCTGGGGAAAGACAACCAACAAACTGCAGCCCCAGACCCTAAGAGCAAGCTTTTAAAGGTCCAGAAGTCAGAGTGAGTAGATAAGGTAATGCCTGGTAGCCAGGGATATGCAGGGAAGTGAACGGCAGGAAATGAATAAGGGCTGGGAACTGTATGGGGGGAGCATTTGTGCAGGGGCCTGTTTGATGTGAGGATGTGGCTATTTGGGACAATACTGAACCTAAAAGGTAAGGGGAAATGAGCGTGGAGGGTCAAGAGGTGACTCCTTGTCACTCTCAGTCACTGGAGATATTCTTCTGTGTGAGCTTGTGTGTGTGTGTGTGTGTGTGTGTGTGTGTGTATGTACATGTGCGTGTGTGTGTGGTGGCGGGTATAGGTCTGAGACTCCACTTTTTTTCCAGCTAGTAGACAGAGATGGCTCTCAAGTCCTTGTCTCAAGGCTCCTCCACATCCAAGGCAGCACCCAAGACGTCTCCCTGCTGCTCCACCCTCTTATACTTTGAATCTCCCTGAATTCTCTGTGTTAGAGCAGCACAGGTGGGTGCCATGACTCAGCAGGTAAAGCTCCTTGCTGCCATGCCCAATGACACAAGCTTCATGGATCTCCAGAGTTTATATAGTGGAAGAAAAGAACCAACTGCTTTAACTTGTCCTTTGACACCAGTTGGTCTATCGTGGCTCATGCATGACACACACCACACACACACACACACACACACACACACACAATGCAATCAAGAAGGGCAGCAGGAACCCTGCTTTAGAGGGCTCTGGTGATAAGGTCTGGCCCAACCAGATAGTCTCTGCCTTGATGAGTTCAGTGTCAGCTAAATAGTCCCCTTATTACACCTGCAAATGATATTGGAAGTCCTGTTTATCTGATGCTTTTATTGGTTAATAAAGAAGCTGCTTTCAGCCAATGGCTTAACAGACCATAGCCAGGCTGGAAGAGATTATATATAGAGAGAGTAGGCGGAGCCAAAGAGACGTCATGGAGCTGCCAGAGGGGAAAGATGAGAGCTGCCAGCTGGGACCTTGCCAGTAGGCCATGAACCTCGTGGTAAAATATAAAATAATGGAAATGGGTTAATTCTAGATGTAAAAGCTACCTAGCAATATGCTTAAGTGATTGGCCAAGTAGTGATTTAATTAATACAGTTTCTGTATGGTTATTTCGGGGCTGAGCAGCCGGAAACAAACAAGCGGCCTCCTACTACATGCAAAACCGCTTTTCTCATCACCCAGGCACTGAAGCACGGTCACTGCAGAGGTGCTGGCTCACAACGCCTGCGCACTCTGCAGGATCAGAGTGGGAACTTTAGGAGAGCACACTCAGAACTCTGTCTACCGCTGGCTCTCTCAGTGTAATTGATTCTGTTCTCACGAATCTACGGAGTTTTAGTTTTTATTGTATTATGGGAAAAGAACTTCTATTTCATTGTCAGGGACTTTCAGACTAAGCATAGAAGTATATTTAGGGAGGCTTAAGTATGGAATATTACCTCGTAGGGAAGTAACCTCTGAGCGTGTCTGTTGTGAATTGAAGGCCTTTTTACCCCCACCACTGTTGAGCCTGGTGGCAGATGACATCACAAATTCCAATTTTTTTTTTACACTTTACTGGACACAGTGTTTTGCTTTGTTGATGCTTGACATGCCAGTTAATGCCCTGTCTCTAGAAAGAAGTACAGCAAGCTGTTTAAATACGCTGCCATATGGCGGTCCAGAGATATTTAATGGGGCACGACTCATTGTTTCTAGTAGATACAGCTCTGCACCTCAGCAACTCATGCAAAGTATGTGTGAGTCAACTCTCTACAAATCTATTTTACTAGTTAAAATGACAGCCTGTAATTTTGCAGAATAGAAATCAGAGGAGCTTTAGCAGCGAGTGCTTATGGCCTTCGAATATTTTTTAAAAAGCAAAAATAAGGAATAAATTATTAGTAAATCTGGCACTGAAAGTTAGAAGTGTCAAGAAAGTGTACGCATTTTATTTTATCTGGAAACACTTTTCTAAAAATTAAAAATAAAATAGAGTTTCCTGAGTGGAGCCTAGGTCCCCTCTTCATCAGCGAGTGTTTCCCTAATATAGGAATAGTGGGAGGAAAATCTAAACTCCACTCCAGAAGTGCTGTGCGGCAGCTTTGCTGTACGGGAGCAGATATTAAAATCTTCGTTTGTTTGTTTTTTGTTTTTGTTATTGGAGGATGTAAGAGGGCATAGACCATGTATCAATGAATGAACATGGCTGTGCTCCATTAAAACTTTATTTAGAAGAGCAAATACTGGGCCAGAGTTGTCCTGTAAACTTTGGCTTATCAACCCGGAATTGGGTAGATCTGAATATAAATTTTCAGTGACATGGAAAGGTAGAAAGGTAGCCAGGCGTTGTTGCGCACACCTTCAATCCCGGCACTCAGGAAGCAGAGGTAGGCAGATCCTTGTGAGTTTGAGGCCAGCCTGGTCTACAGAGCAAGTTTC
>JAQHUG010000190.1:1746720-1809119 GCA_028555095.1 Dicrostonyx torquatus | reverse complement strand
CTTTCCTCCTTCCCTCCCTTTCTCTCCCCCTCCCTCTCTCTTTCCCTTTCTTTCTTTTTTTTTTTGGAGTGGGGGAGGTTCTTGAGACAGGGTTTCTCTGTAGCCTATTCTAGTACTAGCTCTTGTAGATCAGGCTGGCCTTGAACTCACAGAGATCCGCCTGCTTCTGCCTCCCAAGAGCTGAGGTTAAAAGTGTGTACCACCACCACCCAGCCTGATTTGCCTTTTTTCAAATGCCACACGTCAGAGCAGCTCTCCAGCTGGTCTGTGGTGCTGTAATAAAACACCCGATACTGGGTAATGCATACAGAATAGAGTTCATGATTCTGCTGGCTGGAGAGTGCGAACAGCATGGTGGAAGACTCTGGAAAGTACGGTGACAGTCTCCTGCCTGAGACTCTGGGCACATGATGACAAAAGGAGAAAAGAACCTGGACCACACCGATGTGAATTCTTTTTACCTGTATGGCAAAATTCATCAATAAAGACATTATGTTCTGAAGTATTCATATTCATCTTATTATTGAATCAATCATCTTACAAATTATTGACCTCTTCAAATTCTCATGATCTTGCCTTGTAGATAATAGATTCCTGGAAATTTGTTCATTTATTCTAAGTGGAGATAATTTTTACAGTAGTCTCACATTTTGTATTTGTGTTGTATTAATTATAGTGTCCCGTCTTTCATTTATGCTTTTGTTTATATGACTCTTATTTCAGAGTTCACCAAGCTAACAGTTTCTCAATTTTATCTGTTCAAAAAATAAAAGAGAGAGAGAAAGAAAGTAAGAACAGTCCAGTACTTTTAATTTTTCCCCTTGCTTTTCTGGTATTCATTTCACTCACTTCTTTCTGTTGATTCTGGGCTTAGCGTATGTACCTTTTCTTTCTTGCTCTTTTAAATATAAAGGTAGACTATTTTAGTTATTTCTGTGTTTTTTAATGAAAATCTTATTCCTGCAACCTCCTTCTTTATTGGATCTATTTTTGCTGCATTACATACATTTTGGGTGAGCTGTGTTTCAACTTTTATTTGTTTCAAATATTATTTTGTTCATTTTCAATAACACACTGCTTTTTCCAGAATCTACCAGTTTTCATACATCTGTGACTTGTTCCTATTTCCTCCATAGCTGATTTCTGGTTCCCCATTGCTGTGTTTAGAGAGACCCTTGATGTGGTTTCAGCCTTCTGTATTAGCTGAGACTGTGGTTTAGTATGCGATCTGTCCTAGTGGACATCCCATGAGTGCTTCAACAGTTGTGCTGTCTGTTGCTGTGACAAATGTTCTGAGCATGTGTGGAAATGTCTTCCATGTGTACCGGAGAGCAGTGCTGATCAATATTTTGTTTATTTATCATGTGTTTGAACGATCTTTCCATGTGGATCGTTTACTGCTGTCTACTTCTCCCTTTGGGTCTGTCAATATTTTCTTTGTGTATTCAGGTGCCATTATGTTGACTGCATCCATATTTACAGCTGATGAGTCATTTTGATGAGCTGCCTGCTGTATTATTATGTTCAAGAGTTCCCTTTTCACAGAGGCTGCTTTCTAAGATCCTCAATGGATGTCTGAAACACAGACGGTCCTGACTCCATGTATACTGAACACTATGATGCCATGACCATTGATCTGGTACCTGAGAAAGCCACTGAATGTGGGTGGTGCCTACAGCACGAGCATGCTGCAAAAAGGGTGACATGTAGAAAAGGGCGGGTTGGTATAGGATTTCACCCAGCCAGCCATTCTATGGCCTTTGATCGGAAACGTATCTATCTGACTACACTTTATAGTACTGAAGTATCTAGTACTTTATTGTATTCATTGTTTTATTAATTCTTTTTTGTTCATATTTTATGTGTGTTTCAGTTTATTTATGGTTATTATAAAGCATGCATCAATCATCTTAACTGTTACAACTTAGAAACCATCTACATTTTAAGCTTGCTGTGTGTCATGGAGTGCACCAAGAACTCCTCTAACTGCCTTATGGACTTCCTTTGTATGTAAAAGCTGCATTTCTCTCACTGTTTCTGAAATTATCTCTTCATTTTTGACTCCTGAGAGAACAAATATAATGTGTGCTAATGAGACATTTTTGCAATTTTCTATATATATCTACATAATTTTTGTCAGATTTGAAGAATCTTTTTGGTTAATGTTTCTTCAAAGATTTCTATCCATTCTTCTGGGATTATAAGACTGGAAAATTGCGTGATGATGTTGTATATGGATTCTAGGTTTTCTTTAGTATATAAAATTCTCTTTTCATTTGTGTGTTGTTTCCTGATTTTGTTTAGTTATTGGTTGTATTCACCTGTAGTGAACCTCTTCTAGACAGTTTGAATTCTTTTTAAAAGATTTTATTTTATTTTGTTTAGTCATTGATTGTATTCACTTGTAGTTCATCGCCTAGACAGTTGTTTTGATTTCTTTTTGAAAGGTTTTATTTTTAATTATCGTATATGTGTATCTCTGTGTAGGTATCCATGCACATGAGTGTAGAGGAGCCATCAGATCTGCTGCAGCTGGAGATGCAGGCAGTTGTCAGCCGCATCCTGAATGTGCTAGCAACTGAACTCAGGTCCCCCGCAAGGGCAGTGCATGTTCTCAATCATCAAACCATTTCTCCAGCCCCTATGTCAACTTTCTAATCAGGCAATCAGCTGGCCTCCATTTATTTATCGTCACAGATGGATTCTTTGCTTTTTTTCTTTGGGTGATATTATTTTTTCTGATTATTTATGATTTCTCTGGCTATGTGCTGATGTCTACACTTGTAAATGATTTTAGATAATTTTTGAATTCATTATTCATCTATTGTACAAATATGTGTGTGCAGATGTGCACACACAGACGTGTGGGTGTGGAGTTCAAAGGACATCTTTTGGGAGTTGGCTCTCTCTCTCCTCTGTGTAGATTCTGAGGACTGAACTCTGGTCTTCGAACTTGATGGCAAATGCTTTTATCCACTGAGATACCTTGCAAGCCCAACAAATATCTTAGGTTTTTTAAGCAAGTCTGTTAGTCAGATAGCTAACCAATAAATTCTGGGTTAGCCAGGCAACTGTGCAGTTAGAGTTGTGTGTGCGAGTCTAAGATTGAATCTTGGGTCCACAGAAAATAACCTGGCATCAGGGTCCATTGGGCCTGCATTAATAATTGAGTCCATAGGGTTCATACCTGAATCTTCAACTCAGTGGAGCCAGGCTCTTATGTTTGAGGACTGACTTAAAGTTCTAACAATTGAAATAAGCCTGGAAACAGTCTCCAGTGGTCATGCTCATGGGATCTACAATGACTGCCCTGGAAAGGATCCCACTGAGGTGGGCCTTGTGGCTGGCCCTGCAGCTATCACCCTGGAGCCTGGGTCTGCAGTGGCTTGCTGCCCTGATGCTGGAGTTTCCTGGGGTGAGCTTTGTGCCAAGATCTGTGAAAGCTGATCTTTGCATCACTGTTCTTTACCCAGGCAGAGCACATCTTTATATTGTGCTGCCCAGGCTTGGTGGCGAGGCTTCATGGTTAATGTGGAACTTCTACCGCTGTCCAATGCATCTTTGCTTAGGTCTACATTCTCACCAGGTGCTGAAACCCATCACTTGGATTCCTTAGCACTTGAGGAGGCATTTCATTGCGTGCCGAGAACTGTTCATGTGGATTCCTCTGCAAAGGGAAGCCCATTGGAAACTCCATCTCTGATGTTGTGTTTGTTCAACTTCCCGGAATCGTTAACATATTAAATGGCTGAACCTGGACTGGGCTGTTCATGGACTGTATTGACAGGTTAAACAGTTGCAACTGATGCCAGAGCGCAGGTCAACACTGGAGCCAAGCAAATACTGCCTGCGGTGGCATGTTCGGGGAGCGTGGAGACTGATCCCCTCTCCTCCAGAGCCACAGAAGCCAGCGGTCCTTCCAGGTAACCACTTTCTATTATTTCGATCCTTTCTTGGGTCATTTGGCATAATGCACTAATTTCCCGAGAGTCTGGAAAATCTAGAAGAAACTCTTCTAGATTTATCAAATATTTTGATATACAACATTTTAAAACAAAAAAATAAGATTTTGATTAGTTTAAAAGTTTTAAGTTGGCTTGAATATTTTCAAAGATTTGCTGTATGTAGAGATTGTCGGTGATATTATTGTCCTTATTCATAATAATTTCGTGTAAATTAAGAAAATTGATAAGTGTTTAATTATCTTTATTAACTCTCTTTACAAAATTAGTAGAAATAAAATTAACAATAAATACACTAACATATAAATGCACTAATAGTAGTCCAGAAGTCTCAATTTATATCTTAGGAAACATGATAAATATTGCAATTTTCTATTTACAAAAATATTCCCCCCAGATCCTCATTCTCTTGCTGATTACGTGCTTTGGTTTGCAACTTAGATATTTACCAAAAACGCGAAGTCTATATAGTAAATTAAATTATATATTCAATACATGGTCAATAGGATCTAACCCTAGCACTTACATGATACTGTTTTTTCTTTCAAAGGATGATTTTATTCAACCAAGTGGGTTATTTCATTTCCTTGTTTGCTACAGTTTCCTGTGGTAAGTATTTTCTCTAGCAGTTAAACGGTGTGTGAGAGAGGAAGAGTTGTGAGATGGAGAAAGCCGTTAGCCATGCATTGCCCCCGACACCCACGAACAGTAGGAGGGACATGGGCAGCAGATTATTTGTGCATTTGTTAGCAGACACTTCTGTTCAGAGATTACTTCCTGCCAGAGTCCCTCCCACCCCCATACTTCCTTGCTTTTATTATCAGCCTTCAGAAAACAAACTCTACCTGAAAGATGGAAAAAATATTAAACACTATACATTGTTTGGGTCCAATTCAACTATCTGATTGGTGTGATATTTTTAATATAAGACATAGGGAACTCTTTCTAGACTGAAGGTAAAGGCTTCAGATGTAGCTAGTGTATTATCCCCTGGGTAGTCCGGATGGAGAGCTTTTGGCTCTAGGTGTCTTTCTATGTGTATTCCATTAGATTTTAGAGAATAATGGCAGGCTGAAGAGATGGCTCAGAGATTAGGAGCACTGGCTGTTCTCCCAGAGGTCCTGAGTTCAATTCCCAGCAACCACGTGGTTGATCACAACCATCCATAATGAGATCTAGCGCCCTCTTCTGGCCTGAAGGCATACATGAAGGCAGAGTACAGTATTAATAATAATAATAACAATAATAATAATAATAATGTCCCTGAACACCCCCTCTCATTAGTCATTATAGAGTGAGGTTTCCCCTTGACTACATGAGGGGTAAATTCTGGGTCAAGGGTGACTGATGAAATGACCACACCACAAGGATTGTTTTCATGACTCTCAAGTATTTGACAAAGAGAAAGAGCTCTGAAAAAGGCCTATCTTTGTAAATGGAAGTCATTTCTTTGGGGGGAATTTTTTTCCCTATCTGCTAATTATACCTCCCTCCATTTGTCCCATCCACCCTGTCTACCTGTTCTTCTGTCACAGGCATTGTCATGTTCAAACCAATCAAATATGGAGGAGTGATAGCCAGAGATGTTATTGACCATGGCTAAGATAAGAAAAATGACTTAAAAACAAATGTGTGTGTAGCACAGATAATAAATACAGTGTTTAGTTTTGCCATTATAAAAAAAAAGAAAAATGACTTAAAATTTATGATCATGATAGGAAAATTAGAGATGCAACTACTGTAATACTTAAAATAGAGTATTTTATACAGTCCCAAATTATGAAATAACTATTGCTAAATTATTTTAGTCTTTCATATTTTCTGCATATGTCTATCTGCTATAAAGTGTTATTTACCTTACCTTTGCTATTTATAGCTAATGTTAATCTAAACAAACATTTTTGTTATCTGTTCCTCTTTATTGTGTACATTCTATTAACATATTCAATCATTTCATAAATTAAACTTTTGGGAATAAAAAATGTTCGATACAAAGGTATAAATACTTTTGAAGGTTTTTATGGCAACATTATGGGATTGCCTTCCTGAAAGGCACATCTCTGGCTTTCCCAACAAGCTTCTGAGAGTGTTCAACTGTCTAACTTGGAACAGTGCAAATAGTTATCTGTTGCTTTGTAGTCTGCCAGTCAGCTTCCTGCAAACAGGGTTCAGATTTCTTCCAGAGGAACCATCTCCAAGTCTGGTCTACGTGGTCATGGGGATGCTCCTTCTGCTGCTGATGGTCCAGCTGGATGTTCTGATTCAGCCAGCCAGGAGCCAGGAGCCGTTTACAGTGCTGGAGTGATGAGCTAACCAGAGTTAGTCCTGTAACAGGTTCTTTCTTAGGTTTCTTGTTGTAAATGAGGTGCGAGCTGTGTTTCCAGCACCTGAGAGAAGCATGGCTGGTTGTTCCCGGTGTCTGGCTCTTGGCCACGGCACAGCTAGCTTATACCCAAAATGATTACACAAAAACTGTATTCATTTAAATTATTGCCTGGCCCAATAGTTTTAACCTCTTATACATATTAGTCTAACCCATATTTAGAAATCTGTGTGTCACCACGAGGTGGTGACTTATCGGAAGATTCTAACCTGCATCCATCTCGGGCTGGAGCATCATAGCATCTCTGGCAGTGCCTTCTTTCTCATCACCTTCCTTTCTGTTTACTCCGCCCACATAAGGGCTGTGTCCTATTCTACAGGCCAGGAAGTCCTTTATGCAACCAATGAGAGCACAGAAATGCAGAAAGGACCCTCCTACACCAGTTTCTAGGGAAAGATTCAGCTTTATTTTTATTTCCAACTTGACTTGAGCTTCTAGTCTTGATGCTGTCATGCATCTCGAGACCAACACATACATGTCCTCGCCCCGTCCCTCTCGCTCTCAAGCTGATTGCCTCTTTTTCTTCTATTATTCTTGCTGCATATATATGTATATATGTACACAAAAGTGTACAAATACGCCTTGCTAAGTTCATTTTACTTGTGTGTATATGGCTTGTGTGTGTGTGTGTGTGTGTATGTACACTGGACAACAATAAGTGGCTCACCTCTGGGAGAGGCTAATTCTCCTACCCTAGAAGTCTGAGTTGCCTGTAGATCTTTGTCTAGGAGTGGAACCCCGTGAAATTTCCCCCTTCCATGTTGTCGTGTCCATTGATATTGCTTTTTTCTGGTCTTGTTTATGCAGCTGTTTTGAGGAGACTGTTTCACAGCAGATTCCCAGATATTCTAGCTGTCATCCCCTTCCCATGCCCTCTGCCATGATATTCCCTTAGCCATATATTCAGGATGTGTGCTGTAGATGTATCCATTGTGGCTTGCTTCCTCACATGTGTTGACCTCCACATTGCGTCCAGTTGTGGTTTTCTGTGATGGTCTCCATTTTCTGTAAAGAGAGGCTTCTAAGATGGGGGGTAGCAGCTACACTTATCTAGGGAAGGTGGTTAACGCACTGTCAGTGGCTTCCATACATGTATAGTCACTTATATTCCTTTGGTATATTATCTTTTCATATCTGCCCTTTGTTATAAAAATGTTTTAGCATTCATTTATCTTGTATCTATGTCAACATACGCATGTACACACACATGCATGCACACATACACACACACATACATACACACAGACAAGGGCCGTGGAGATGAGAGGACAACTTGTGGACCTGGCTCTATCCTTTCACTCTGCAGGTTCTGGGGAATCAGACTCAGGTTATTAGGCTTGAGTGCAAGCACTGACTCCTGAGGTTTCTCCTGTGTTTTTGTATATATCTGTGCAATGGATGGCAGAGAGTGTCTGCTCAATAATTATGAAATGCTAACCTCATTAAAAACAAGTCTCTTTATAGCTACCATTACCACTGGGCCTACTATTGTGTTGTGCAAATGGGACACTTCAGAATGTCCACTTGGGAACACATATTCCCAAGAGCATCTACCCAGGAAAATCTGCTCTTTCCAAATATAAACCTAACCCAAGAGGTAGGCATGGCAACACCTCTCTGATAAGAAGAGGAGCAATATTGCCAGTTTGACTCATCAAAATAGGACTTAGAAGCAGGATCTCCAGACAGGGAGAACATTGAAGATCTTTACTCTTCAATGCTTGATGAAATACATGTTGTCTAGACACCTATTCTTTGAAAAGTAATGACAACAGAGAGAGAGAGAGATGTTAGAGAGAGACAGACAAGGTTGCTACTGGAATACTGAGTAGTTAATGAAAACCTGACTGATGAAAATGGATAGGTTATCTGAGGTGGAAAACTCAGTAGAAGATTTGGGCTGAATCTCTTCAGATAAATGCAAATTCATGATTAAATCAATCGAGGACAATGTTCTAATGATGTGTGGGATGCGGAACACCACACGTAATGGAGCCGTAAGTCAGCACGAGCAGCACATTTCAGTCTGCTTTCCAGTTAGCTCACATATGCTCTTCCATGTTTCCTTTTTATTTGAAAATTATTTATTTAGACTTTTCTTCCCTTTTATTGAAAATAGATTCTTCTCTCATACAATATATCCTGATTATAGTTTCCCTTCCCTCTACTCCTCCTAGTTTCTTTCCACCTCCCATTTTCTCCAGCTCCACCCCCTTTCTGTCTCTCACTAGAAATGGGTGGGCTTCTAAGAGATGGTAGCCAAACATGACAAAATACCATATAATAAGATAGAACAAAAACCATCACATCAAAGGTGGACAAGGCAAACCAACAGAAGGAAAAGAACCCTAAGAGAAGGCACAAGAATCAGAGACCCACCCATTCACACACAAAAATTCTAAACTGAAAGCTATGTTATGAATGTAGAGGACTGGGGGCAGATCTGTGTAGGCCCTCTGCTTGCTGCTTCAACCTCTGTGAATTCATAAGAGCCTTGCTCAGTTGATTCAAAGGGCCTGTTGTGGTGTTCTCCATCCTCTCTGGCTCGTACACTCTTTCTGCCTCCTCTTCTGTGGGATTCCCTAAACCCTGAGGGGAGGGGTTTAATGGAGACTTCCCATTCAGAGCAATGTGTTCTTTGTATGTATAATGTCTGGGTGTGGGTCTCTGCAAATGCATTTTCCTTATCCAAAAAATAAGCTTGTAGGGAATCAATACTTAATAGTTAGCTTGCTTGGGTAAAACCGAGGCAGACAGCAACACATAACACTGCATGCTCAAAGGGGGACAGACAGGACTGAGAGTCAGAATGAGTTTATGTCCCACACATACTTATTCACTGTGCAATATTAATAATGTCTGAACTCTGAGATTTAGTATTGACTTCTTTCATGAAAAAACATGCAGATAATGGTCCTGATCTCATTTCCCCTTAAAGTGTTGAGGAATCTAGGGTGATGTTGGTCCCTAAATGGTTTTTTTTTTTAAAAAAAAAAAAACGTTGTTTATCAGTTCTTAAGGTGAGATGTTTTCACACCATGTTATACAGCAGGCAGAAAATAATCCATACTTTATTTTAGCAGGGATAGTTTATGTACAAATTATTATGTCGGTAATAAAAAAGAATCAAATTTTTTCACATTAAGTTTCCATAAACTGACTTTAAATAGCTGTACTGTTAAAATCCTTGGCATAATGTCTAATTCCAGCTCTGAAGTTGTAAAGATCTTTGGGCAGTCATTGAGGTGAATAAAAAAGAATATCAAAACAGATGGAAGCTGTAACCCTTTTCTCCAAATCTACTTTTAATGGTTGTATCACAGGATGTCTGAATCAACTGTACAAAAACAGCTTCTTCCGAGGCGGGGATATAGCTGCCATCTACACCCCAGATGCTCGGTACTGTCAGAAGATGTGCACCTTCCACCCCAGGTGCTTGATCTTCAGCTTCCTCTCAGTCGGGCCAACCAACGATCCCAATAAAAGGTAAGAGGTGGTCAGACATTTCTCAAGCTACTTCCAGTGTTTGCAAAATTGATGTCAGGTTCCTCAAAGAGATCAAAGACCATTCTCATCAAAAGTTCCTAGACTTTTTCTTTCCAAGGCAGATGACTGGACTACTGACCACAGACACAGACATCCTCAACAACCACAGCTCTCGTTCACAGCAGAGGGAGGCAGTGATGGTCTAACCAGGGACTGAAAGAAAGAGGATGTAACAGGAAAGGATCCATCCTCATACCATAATACTTAGCCTTTGTGGTTCACCTTTCAACATGTTCCCACATGTACATTTGTTTATCTGTATAAATATGTTATTGGCCAGGTTTTGCATATAAGGGACAACATGTGGATTTTTTTCTGAGATCTTGTGATTCCACTTAATATTAGACATTCTAGGTCCATGTATTTTCTCATTTTTCTTCAGCATGGAGTAGCATTTCTTTATATATTTTCTGTCTTATTCATTATTTATTATACATTAACTAAAATTTATTATAAATGTCACAAATAAAACAATCACACACCCATTAACCAGATCCAGAGACTGCACATTTCAGTGAACTTCTCTCCAGTTACAGTAGCCACTTGAAAGGGAAGCCATAGAACTTCATAGTGGACTTTATTCTTTTGCTTTCAAAGATATATTTTTTTCACTTATATGTTACTTGTCTAGTAAAAGGTGAAAATTTTGCCTGCATAAAGAAATATATTTACTTGACTTATTATATTTATGAATAACAAAGTTGAGAATATATAAGCCAGGAATTTTGTTAATAGACGTAAGATCTATTAGGCACATCTCAATGGTACCTGAAGTGACCCAGTTTGCACATTTAGAACGTACATTTGCGTGTGTGTGTATGTGTGTTACTATTAACTGGCAATTTTGACAAATGCAAGTATTAAAAACATAGTAGAAAATTCCACCTTAATATTCTTTCATTTAATCAATAGCCAAAGTGTAAATTTTTGTGTCCATACCCATAACTTTCCTTCTCATTCTATCTGATTTTAAGAATTAGAAATTTGACACTCATTCTCTAATCCCTATGTGCTAACCTGAAGAAAAGCACAAGCTACATGTGAGAGTCACTGTCTTGAAAGTTGAACTAGGCTCTAGGATTCTTATAAATAGTAAACTTATCACAAAGTTGATATTGAAGATAGAAAAAGCCTCCCACTAGAGGGAAACTACCAGGAATCAATAAACAAGATGAATATCACATAGAGACCCAGCTCATGGGTGATTCGATTTTTTAAAGTAAATCAAAATACTTCTAAAGATAATCACCACTTATAGATAATGTAGAAGTTTCAGACAGGAGAATCATAAGTTTAAGGTCACTTTGCTTCAAAATAAACTAAATAAACGCTGCGGGGTGGAATGGGAGGGAAGAACTGGCCGGTGGTAGAACACTTGATTAGCCTGCTTGAAACCTGGGGTTTCTTCTTCAGTACCACACGAAACAAAAACAAAAGCAATCATCTTTTGGCAAGAGGATCTATGGAAGCTCAAATGCAGGTCTAACCATCAACTCTTGAAGTTGGCTGGCTCTCTGACATAAGGCATGAACACAAAGAAACCCTGTACTGTAGACAGAGTGGAATTGTCTTAAGAATGTCTTTTTCAGCAAGCACCAGGGAAATGCTGTCAGTTTCCTGACCCCAGGCTTTATTTATTAGCACATTGATGCTGGATAAAGTCTTAATGTGTGTTTGTCATTACATTTCCCCTTAAAAAAATCTTTTGCTTTTCAAAACAGGTTTGGTTGCTTCATGAAAGACAGCATTACAGGAACTTTGCCAAGACTGCATTGGGCAGGTGCCATTTCTGGTTATTCTTTAAAGCAGTGTGGCCATCAAATAAGTGGTAAGAGGTGAATTCTTCCAACAAAATTTGAATTACTAACACTCTTACTCAGCGTAGCTTTTGCTTATAGACTTCTGAAAGAGAACACCAAGAAACATAATGAAGATGGAGCAGCATCTTGGTCATAAGAAGGGGTTGCATACGTCTAGATAATGTTCTTGTCTTTAGTAGTTTTAATGCACGGCTTTGATGGGCCTCTGTTATCTATGGTGCTCACACACAATGTAAGATTTGGAGAAAGGAATGTGCCCTTCAAACAACAGAGCTTCCCTGTTTCCAGAAAAGACTTTTCAGATACGACTCAGGGGACAAACCATCCCCAAGTTCACTTCAGGGAAATGGCTCCCACCAGAATTGATTTTGCCCTTTCCACGTCAAAGTCTAGAGACATTTTAGATCCTTACAAGTGTAGAAGTTGGTACTCTCTATGGTAATGGCCTGAGTTGGTGCAACACATTCTGCCAGGCACAGAGCAGTAAGTCACAACTTAGAACTGTCTGGCCACCACTAGGTCACTGATGAGGGTCTAAGACAGTAATTCTCAACCGTCCTAATGCTATGACCCTTTATAGTTCCTCACACTGTGATGACCTCCCAATAATAAAGTTATTTTTGTTGCTACTTCATAATGGTAATTTGGCTACAGTTCTGAATCGTGATACGTGACAAGAATATCTGTGTCTTCCAATGGTCTTTGGCTATTCCTGTGAAAGGATCATTTGACCCCAAAAGGAACTGTGACCCATGCATTGAAGACAGCTGATTTAAGAAATCGTACTGTTTGCCATTCAGCCCAAACTGAAGGATTGAATTCTGTCAGTCACGCTTAGCATAGTATTTCTTCAAGGAAAGTGAACGCTAGGATGTTAGAGAGCTTTATTTTTGACATCCATTGCAACTGATAGGAAGCAATTTCTACGCCGTCTTAAAGGCTTCATACAAAGAAGACATTTCTCTAACACCGCAGGGACTAATGGGAAAGTGAGCATGCTAAAAAGAGTGAGGTGGTGTGTCAGAAGAATCTTAAGATACATTCTAGACTACGCTGTTTCGTCTTTTCATAGTTCACTCTGTAGGTTCAAATTTCCAGAGTCCTCATTTTTACCCCAATAACCTACAGTCTTGGTCTGCAATTTGAATTTTAGGTAATTAATAAAGGGTGACAATGGCTTAGATATAAAAAGTACTCCACCCGTGTAATAGCTACAGCTAACCTGAAGCAAAATACTTTTCCTATAATATACGGCCAAATCCATATACTGCTATAATGTACATTATTTGATTAAATTTTATATATTATGATTGTGACTGACAACATGATTTTAAAAAATAGAAATATTGTGTCTTTTCCATAGGTGCTTAGTTGCCATCTTTTCCCCCAACTTAGTCTTCCTCACCGAGTTTGACTCTAAAGTTCCTTTCTAACTTTCTCCCAAATACCATCAAGTTAAAAAGTGGTCTCAGGCTGGGCGGTAGAGGCGCAGGCCTTTAATCCCAGCACTCGGGAGGCAGAGGCAGGCGGATCTCTGTGAGTTCAAGGCCAGTCTGGTCCACAGAGCGAGTTCCAGAACAGCCAGGGCTACACGGAGAGACCCTGTCTCGGGCAAAAATGGTTTAAAACGTGGTGTCAGAAAGCAATTTAAGTCAAGACTATTGAGAGGCAGGCTTAAAATTTACAGATAATCATTAAGAAAAGGTTTTTATTTGTGACTGCTTCATTTCCTGTCTTAACTGCAGCAAATGTAAAGGAAACTTATTCTATGATTTATGATTCCTGCCCTGTATGAACTGCTGGGAGTATTCAGCACCCATACTCCCTAACATAATGCTTCCCTATTAGTCGGTGTATACATGGTCTCCATGTTAAATTAATGTTATGATTCTTAGAAACTTACAGCTATGTATAATAGAATATGTTTGTGCTAACACACACACACACACACACACGCACACACACTAATCTAATTAACTTGTCTTAAAAACAAAACCCAAAAGAGCCTAATTTGGCTTACTGTTAAAAGAATTAACTGTAATTTTGACATATGAGATAAACTTGAAAGGACAGGTTGGGCTGGCTAAAGACCCTTTGAAACTTCCATTAAGAACATTTTTAAAGCTGGTGTGCTGGCACATGGGTAGAAGTCCAGCACTAGGAAAGCGGAGGCAAAGATCTTTCGAGTTCAAAGTCATTGTTTCAAGTTCATTTTGTCTGAAATGGGAATTTGCTGCATCCAGCATGGCGTGGGTCCCAGAAAACTGACTAGGGGTATCAGGGGAATAAGAAAGGACAGCCACACAGGCCAACATGCAGAAAGGAAGGAGTGCCATGCATTGTAAGCATTGAACCCCCAAACCCCATAGTGATTGCTATGTACAGCCCAGGGGAGGGGCTAACTAGTCTCAGAGGGAGGTCTCCAATGGCTGGTAGTCTCTCCTCTTGGGCTGTCAACATCCTCCAGGAGGATGGTAACGTTGCTGGTCTTTGCACGCACTGGTCAGTTGTTCCTGAGCACCGGTGCTTAGACCCAGGGAAGGCTTTGCCAATTTTCCATGGGTCTGAGGCATTGGTCCTTTACATGGCTGTGCCCGCCCGCGTCAATAGACTTCATCAGCTCCTTACATGGTGACTCAGGACGTCCTCTGGTAGCCACAGGAATTCCAAATCAGCCAGTCCTACAAGGCAGGAAGATATAGGGGGCAGGGTGGTGGTGGTGATTGTAGTAGAATTTAAGAAAATTGTAAACAAGAAGGAAAATGGTTTTGTCGTGCATATAAATAAATTCGCACCCTCTGTAAGATTTAACGCAGATGTCAACGGTGAGACCTGCAGTCACAAATCACAGTCAGACCACAGTGGGGGAAGAAAGAGAATAGATATAGATCATGGTTTTGTTGTTGTTGTTTGTTTTGGGTTTTTGTTTTGTTTTGTTTTGATCCAGAAGTCAAAGGTACACCAGTTTGTCAAATCCTTTGAATCTCTGGCACATGCTGTCAGGACCTTGTTATTATCGCCTTGCTTCTCTATCAATGCCACTACAACTTCAGTGTGAAACTGTCCTGGTGCATATACCTTGCAGGTGATAGAGGTCAGGTAAACACACTGGGGTGTGCTAACGTCCAGCACGGTTTGCTAATTTGGATATGCAATAAGAAGTTTGGCCAAAAGTCTCCATGTGTTTCATTTCAGCTTGCCACCAAGACCTATACGAAGGACTTGATATGAGAGGGTCCAACTTTAATATATCTAAGGCCAACAGTGTTGAAGAATGCCAGAAACTGTGCACAAACAACATTCACTGCCAATTTTTCACCTATGCTACAAATGCATTTCATAGACCGGAGTACCGGTGAGTGTGGCTGAATGGGTCCCTGTGAGAACACTCCAGCATTCTCCATGAAAAAAAAAAAAAGCCTGCTTCTCCTTCAGCTAAAGTGCAAAGCGAGTGTAGTCCTGAGCATTTTCCTTATTTCCTTATTTACATACTTAATTCCAATGGTAATTTCCCCAAAGATAGTAAACTCCATTTGGTCTACCTATAAGCTGTGTACTGAATACGGAATATGGAATTAAGTGTAGTGTCTGACGATGGTGTCTGCCACCTCATTCGCGCCTTAAACGGCCCTTTGCTGAAGGGAAGCGTGTCTGTTGATTAATCCCACACATGTACCACTGTGGTTATTATTTCAATGTTACCCACACAATTTTACGCTCCTAAAGAAGCGTGGCATCTTTTGCTGACTTTCAGGAACAACTGCCTGCTGAAGCTCAGTGCGAGTGGAACGCCCACGAGTATAAAGACGCTGGACAACCTGGTGTCCGGATTCTCACTGAAGGCCTGTGCCCTTTCAGAGATCGGTAATTAGATGCTGCCTGTTCCACGGTGGTTGGGATATGCTAAATGAGAGCGCCCGGACATATCCATGTGCCACGCCCAGGGACCTGAGAACACGATGCATATAAACCAAAGGGTTTGTGTAGGTGTGGTTATATGGAAAAACTTGGAAATAAGAATTACTCTGGATCACTAGAATGTGCCCTATCCAGGCTCAAGGGTCCTTATATGGTGAAGAGGGAGGCAGAGGGGTCCAAGTCAGAGACGGAAAGCCTTGAAAGGGTTGTTTCTGCCTTTAAAGCTGGAAGAGTCCTAAAGCAAAGGGATGCCACGACCTGCAGAAAAGAAAAGGCCATGGAACAGGTCTCCCTACATGCCCTTCCAAAGCAACAGAGCCAAGCCAGCCTTTTGACTGGCACCCAATAAGATGTACTTTGGCCTTCTGATCACTAGGACTGAAAGAGAATGAATTTGTGTTGCTTAAACCTCTAGTTTTATTGTAACATTCTTGCAATAATAGCTTTAGGAAAGTACTATAGAGAAAGTCGCGAGGTCATTTGACAGTGTCCATGTCTAGCTAGAAATGCATATTGCTGTGAATCAGCAAAGCCCTATAATTTCAGACACAGAGGTAGCTTCGGTTGAATTTCCAGACAAGTGCCATCATATTTAGCACATCAAGGTGCCACTGGTGAGATTTACTGAAATCAGATCACTTAGAGTAAATCGTGCCGAATACTGAATGCTTGCTCTGTGCCGTGTCCTGTATTGGTCTGCGTTCTGGAGTACGACCTCTCTATGAAAGAGAGAGAAGTCAAAAACAACTTAACTCTTTTCTTATTTGTCTTTTCTTTTCCCAACGTATCCTCTCCATGGTGTGCCATTCAATTGGCTCCAATGTGTTAGTTATTTAGTTTTAGTATCCTTTTTTTTCTAGTTTTTGAAAACTTGACTATAAGAGATAGTGCTATTTATTCAAATGTCTTCTGTTCGGTATAACACATTTATCTTAGACTGCTTATCTGCAACTGTGCCTGAATGCCAGATGACTGGGAAATATCTAGAGATAAAAAGGTTCTTCTGGCTCATGATTTTGCAGGCCAGGAGTTTAAAGGCGGGATGGTTGTATCTGACAAAGACAGTTGTGAGTCTGGGGGCATTCAGAGAGTCATTGCCACTCTGACTCAAGTTTTAAGTCAAGTTTTGAGACTTTTTTTTTTATTAAAAGGACTGGTCAGGATCAAACCAGAGAGAGTTCTCTAGGTAAGACCTGGCTATTGTTAGACAAGGAATTTTAAAGAAAAAGGCACAGAGTTATAATTTTGGAAAACCACATTAACTCATATCCTGTCTAGGTGTGAGCAACACTTGATTTTGTAATAGACGTCCAGCCGGTGCATCAGCCATCCAAGCCAGCAAGCGTTTCAGACAAAAGCGGAGCGTAGCAGTTAGCCTGGTTAATCTTGTGACCCATTACCTCGTAGGAATAGCTGAGACAGTGAAATATTTTTGTAACAAACAGAAATCTCTTTAGAATAGCTCAACTGCTCCAGGAAGTGGTCCATCTTGGCCCAGCTGACAGCGAACGTTCAAGATAGGAGTAACTTCCACGTGGATTGAACAAGTTAAAAACAATTTTGGTTTTACAAGCCTAGCACAGTCAACTTATCCTCTAGACATAATTTTCATCATCATAGGACCCTATGCTGCACTGCAGCACGGTAGAAAAACGCAGGTCAAGTAAGCATGTGTGGAAGATACAGAGCACAGAAGAAAGCCTTGGCTTAAAACAACCTGCCTTTGGCATCACTGATCTAGTTCAGCCAGAGCCGTAACTCACTCACGCAAGAAGCATTAGTCAATTCACCTGGGCTATGGTGCCTTCATGACTTCCCACTAGGTCACACCTCCCAACACGGCCACACTGGAGAACAAGCAACGCCAGGAGATTTTGCTGGGTGCAAACCACACTGCGGGCCTTAGCAGCACATTGCTGCAAGGATTTTTTATGCATAGAGAAGAACTGACAAGATTCTTTGCTCCCGCCTCAAGCCCATCCCAGGTGCCGCCCACAGCCTCCAAGAGTGCCGCACATGCCCAGTCTCACGCTGCCCTGTACTTGCTTTTTTTTGAGCTGCAGTGAGGTCCCACATCTCTAGTCGGATTGAACGTCCCTTCACTGAGTGACAACAATCCTGCATGTTTCAGAAGACGGCCACGATTTTTTTAAGAGGCAGGTCTTTTCACATTTCTTGCATGCCAACCAAAGCCACAGGAAGGCTGTCTCTGGGCCTACAGGCCTAAATTAAATTCATAAGGCAGGGATGACTTTTAGTAGTTACCACACCCTCGTCCTTAATCGTATCGGGCACACCTTTAGCTTCAGGGATGAAAAATGGTAGTTCCTGGGATAAAACCATATGCTGAGGTCACATAGCAGCCCTGCCACTTAGAGTCACACAAATATTCTGTCCTCCCTTTAAAATGTTCAGCCTCTTACCTAACGACTCTAAATGAATTGTGTTTTAAAGACTAGTTCTCATCAGTTTCCTTCATGGATTTCAAAAGCATTAGAGATAACCACCCCTGCCCCCATTAGTGAGTCAATACTATTTGCAATTTTAATTGAGAGAATCTTTCCATACTAATGACATAAAATTCAGAGAGTCCCACATTTGTATACTTGGGAATCCCATAAAAAACAGTAAACTGGAAGCGTTACTGTATTTGCAGGGGGCCTGGTGCAGACCTGTGCAGGCCCCATGCATGTGCCTCGGTCTCTCAGTAGGAGATTTTAAACTCAGGATGTGAGTTTAAATGCTGTGAATACTCAATTGTCATTGCCCTGGTTACTGTGCTAAGACACAAGCAAATTCGGCATTGTGTCACTGAGGGATGCTCTTCGTCGGTGACTTCACAGGTTGCCCCATGAATATGTTCCAGCACTTTGCCTTTGCAGACCTAGATGTGGGCCAGGTCATCACCCCTGATGTTCTCGTGTGTCGCACCATCTGCACCTTCCATCCCACCTGCCTTTTCTTTACATTCTATACCAACGAATGGAAGATAGAATCCCAGAGGTGAGTGTGAGCGGGCGTGCTGGCTCCTAGCCTTTCCAGTCCCCAGTGGAGGCTGTGGGTGCCTTGCTGGTTTCCCTGTCTGCAGTCGACCTGTAAGTTTAAGTGGTTGCTTTCCTGCCGGCTGCAAGTTGCTGCAGAGATTAGCAGAGCCATCTACATGCCTTCTCTCCCATAAAGCAAACATACCATTGAGTTAAACAACAGCGGACTCGCAAAGGGATCAGCTTTCTCACTAGCAGATTGGCTTGAGTTAAGAGGGGCTCCTTCAGCCTACCCTTTAATCTTGTGAGAAATCAGAGCCCTGCTTATCTTGATCTAGGGTCTAGTCTGACCTCTTCAGTCTTTTGACAGCTTCCCATTTCCTTCCTGTGCAACATGGGGCCTGCAGAAGGATGTGTGAGGATACAATACCACGGGCAGCTTAACTCCCAACAGTTTGTTCTCGGGAGCCTTTTTCTTCTTTGTCTAATTAGAAGGTGGAATTTTACCCTCTCACCTCTTTTCTGTGCCTTCTGGTTTTTGCCAGAGGGAGCAGTGACTCCATTTACATTTAATCCCTGTGGTATTTTGGAGTCTTGCCATCTGATTGACTGAAGAGAGTTTCTCAGAATACAGTCTTCGGAGTTGCATTTTAATACAAAGAAATGGGAGCTGCGTTCCTGTAATCTGTCTGAAGCCTCTGATGCTTCTTTTTCTTTCTCACTTGTTTTTAAATAGGAATGTTTGCTTTCTTAAGATGTCTAAAAGTGGTACTCCAAGTTCCTCTGTTCCTCAAGAAAATGCTATGTCTGGATACAGTCTCTTCACCTGCAAAAAAGCTCGCCCTGGTAATGACTGACAGTAACGGTACATGATGATTGTCTTGGTTGCTGCCATAAACACCATGACCAAAAGCAAGTTGGGGAAGAAGGGAGTTCGTGTTGCAGAAACAGACACAGGACCTGAAACAGAGACCATGGGGAAATGCTGCTTTTTGACTTCCTATGATGGATTCAGCTACCTTATTTGTTGTTGTTGTTGTTTTAATACAATTCAGGACCACCTGCCTAGAGGTGGCACTTGGGTCCTTCTCCTTCAATCCTTAATTCAAAAAAATGTCCCTCAGACATGCCCACAGGTCAGTCTGATGGAGACAGTTCTTCCGTTGATGTTCCCTCTTTTCTGGTGACTCTATTTTGTGTCAAGTTGACAAGCACTAACTGCCACGGGGTGCAGCAGATCTTGGGTTCTTCTAAAAGTTGATGAAACTCTTCTCAAGACACTAGGAGCATTCTTACTATGGCTTAT
Source organism: Dicrostonyx torquatus (assembly GCA_028555095.1). Lineage (NCBI taxonomy): Eukaryota > Metazoa > Chordata > Mammalia > Rodentia > Cricetidae > Dicrostonyx > Dicrostonyx torquatus. Next base: position 1,789,200 of record JAQHUG010000190.1, on the reverse strand, counting down.
TTCCTGTCTCATTATGTATCCTTGGGTGTTTTTACATGATGCAGAACCCTGCCATTTCAAAATTTACTCTGGAGTTGACTTTGGAGGAGAAGAGCTGAATGTGACCTTCGTACAAAGAGCAGATGTGTGTCAAGAGACTTGTACAAAGACGATTCGCTGCCAGTTCTTTACTTACTCATCGGGTCCACAAGACTGCAACGTGGAGGGGTGAGGGGCCGTTTCTTTGATAATCGGCAAGGTAATTACTTTATACTTTTATCTGCGGGTCTGATTTTATTCTGTTCATTTTGTCCAGGTGTAAATGTTCCTTAAGGTTATCTGTGGATGGCTCTCCAACTAGGATCACCAGCAGTGCACATAGGAGCTCTGGTTATTCTCTGAGATTGTGTGAAGCTGTGGACAGCTCCAGTGAGTGAAGACAGTTTGTTAAGAAACTGTGTGGAAGTCTGGGTTGTGGTGACCGATGGCTTGGTCTCATGTGATGGGGCTATTTATATTGTTTCCTTGGATGGAGGGGATGCTGGTTTGTGTCGAATTCTGACCACGCATCTCAACGCTTTCTAGTTTGCACAACAAAAGTAAATGCACGAATTGTGGGAGGAACAAACTCCTCTTTAGGGGAGTGGCCATGGCAGGTCAGCCTGCAGGTGAAAGTGGTGTCTCAGAATCATCTGTGTGGAGGGACCATCATTGGACACCAATGGATCATAACGGCTGCCCATTGCTTTGATGGGTAAGTTTCAGATCCATCGTGTGTGTGTGTGTGTGTGTGTGTGTGCATGTGTACATGTTTACGTATGCATGCCCATGTGGAGGTCAACGTCAGGTGTCTTTCCTATATTGATGTCTGTTACTGTTACGGAATATTATTTTAATGAGGCAAAGATGAACTACATTTGTTTACGCTACAGGATATTACTTTAACTGCGTAAAGGCATGTTGCTTTTGTTTATGCTGTATTTGTTTAATTATGAAAAGATGTGTTGTATTTGTTTTACTTAGCCTGCCTAAAGAAACTGATTGATCTAATAAAAAGCTGAACAGGCAATAGCTATACTGGAGAAAGAAAAGGCAGGGTTGGCATGCAGAGAGAATAAGTAAGAGGACAAATCTAGACCCAAAGGGAAGAAGGAGGAGAGAGTCCGGGTCACACCCAGGACAAGAAGCCAGGCAGACAAAGAGAAGCAGTGAAAACCCTGAGGCAAAAGGTAACTAAAGAGAAACAGGTTAATTTAAGTTAAAAGAACTAGCCAGAAACATGCCTAAGCTAGGCCAAGTATTCATAACTAATAATAAGCCTCTGTGTCGTGCTTTGGAAGCACATTTATTCCATCAATATGTGAATTTCCTTTCATCATTAATAAGTGGTAAAACTATATGTACACCAAAGAATTGTTTTGAAGTAGATTTCTTTATGATATACTATTAGTAAAGGTTTAATATGTACACCTGCTTCATATAGTAACTCACACATACACACACACATGCACACACACGCACACACACGCACACACACAAAACCCTTGTCAAAAGGCGGTCTTATAAAACTTTAAGAAGTTTTATTCTAAACTAAATCTCAGAGATCCAATTCTAGGTGATGATAAATTGGCAGAAGGAAGAACTAGGTAATGGGGACTATGTTCTTTCTTCTTTTTGTTCCCCACAAGAAAAAGTGCTAAGAAAAATGAACAAGGAACAATGCCAACGTTACTTTGGTTTGCATGTCTCTCTCCCAGGATTCCGTACCCAGATGTGTGGCGTATCTATGGTGGGATTCTTAACCTGTCAGAGATTACAAAAGCGACATCTTTCTCAAAAATAAAAGAACTTATTATTCATCAGAACTACAAGGTCGGAGAAGGCAATTATGATATTGCCCTTATTAAGCTCCAGACGCCCTTGAATTATACTGGTATGCAGCACATTTAAGGGAAAACTGCACAACTGAATTGTGTCCGTGCCAATTTCCGCTCCACTTTGAGTGAGCAAACAGATCTGGCGCCATTGTTTTCGGGTTGGTGGGGTTGAGGGAGAGGCGAGGCTGCCTGGGAAGTGAAGATCCTGTGGTTTGCCATGCAATCATTGCTTCTTAACGGGTAAGGAATCTTAGTAACTTTCTCAGCGTGGTATGGGCCTGCATGTATGCTAATGAAACAGGTATAGGAATGCTCTTGCCCTCTGGGGACACTGGGCATCTTTGACAGGATTGGCAGGATTACCATTGTTTGGACTTAGGATATACAACTATATCTCTAAGCTAATTAATTGCTAAGAACACACTGGGTAGATGGTGGGGGAAGTGGACCATGTCACTGCCTTGGAGGCACAGCACTTCACAGAAACTAACCGCCTATCAGCACCTTAACTGTGCGCGTCAACTCTGTAAGCTCAGACAGCTCGCCCTTCCTCCTTCCACTGCTGATATCTGCTGTAGGTGTGCTGCTCTCCTCATTGCTTTGCTGTAATAATTAAGCAAGGTATTCAATTAAGTCACTGGAACAGCATGGCTATTTTTACTCTGACTCTGAATTCTGCCAGAGTATATATTAAACAGAACACAAGAATGTAGATATATGCTTGTCAAGAAATTTTGGTGGAGGAGCTCCCCTCCCCTGGGGAAGTTTCATGCCAGCAAACCAAACAAAAATGTGAGAATTTCCTTGGATCGTGGGCTTTAGAAGTTGATCGGAAAGCTGGAGGCCATTTTCTTTACTCTTTAGTTTCGGTAATGAGTTCCCTTATGTTTCATGCATGGCCATGGTGCATTTTGATTGCATTTACCCCCTTCATTCTCTCTTGTCCTTTCCCACTCTTCATCCCAATTGGTCCCAGAAGGCTCATTCTTGCTGTGTTGCTTTGTAGAAAACAAATAAGGGAAAAGAGTGAGATTAATTTTTAAAGTCAATATCTATGGCTTTAATTAATTCAGATCTATTCCTGACATTTCCTTCCAGCATTCCAAAAACCAATATGCCTGCCTTCCAAAGATGACACCAATACAGTTTATAGCAACTGCTGGGTGACTGGATGGGGCTACACAAAGGAAGGAGGTACAGCCCGACATTCGAAATGTTCCTGTCCCAAATGTTAAAGCTCCCAAGCATCCTTCCTCTTGGTCTTTATGTTTATCCCAGTATTGGTCCTCTGATTCACAAGAATGTGGGGTTTCTTTTTTCATTAAAAACTGATGAGCTCATGCTTTAAGCATCTTACTCATAATAGAGATTATGTTGGTGACTCTGCATAAGGGACTGTGGCCCGATGGTGCTGTCAGGTCCAGTGCAGTCCATATGATTCTCGGTACTCAGTGTCCCTGTTTGTCATGCTTTCCCTTGGTGTCAATAGCCAAGGTGCCAGCAACACTCTCTCAGGAGAGTTCTTAATATTTCTTTTCATGCATTCTTGCAATATGATAAATCTCTAATTATGATATGATAATCTCTAATTATTGCTAAATACTTAGGCAAAATACATAGCCTCATAAAGAAGGAAATTAGATTGCAGCACAATTACTGGTATTTATTAACAGAATTCGACACAGTGATAAGGACATATCTTTATTAATGTACTATATACCAAGTTCTTTTAATATTTGCCATAATGTTGAAATAGTGACAGGCATAAATGATATTTTCGCTTCTGTGATAACTACCGAGTAATTCAAAGCATTTGTGCCCTTATACAACAATGTACCATATTCCCCCATATATAATATGCATATATTCCTGCATTTCAAACTGAAGGGGGTGTTCAGCCAGAATGGAAGTGAGTTTTTCCCTCTCCTTTCCTCTGAGTTAATAGATGGATCCACTGTTTGTGTGGATCTGAGGTCAAGAGCTCCTATGTGTTGAGACTTGAGCTATTTTCCTAGAAGTGAACATGCTTCCAGTACAAGATAAACACTATGAGACATGTTTTGGTCATGTTTACAAAAATAGATGATTTGCTGTATTCTCCATGTTTCTTGAACCAGCCAGTCTTGTATTCAATTAATTCACATTTTGCAGTGTGTTTACCTGGATATATATACATATATATGTATATGATATATATGTATATATATCATGGACATGGAAAAAAATTGAGTTATCTCTAAATGTATCATTTCTCATGGAAATTTGTTTATATAAAGAGCACAATACTTCTTTGCTGTCAAATGTTTGGGATTTGTTTTCATAAATTTCATATTTTCATTATAATTTGAATTTGTAAAACAATGAAAGGCAAGAACACCCAGGCATTTATATTAAAAGTATGAATGAACAAGGAACTTTTTTCTGAGGGGCATCTGTTGAGATAGTGTCAGTCTTGATACTGGCCAGAGAAAAACTGGTTCCACCATTTGGAGCCTCATTTGAAGCAAGTTTTATTTAAATATTAAGTACTGACCAGGGTGGACTTTGGTTAGTACAACTCCCTGGAATTTCCCAGCTGAGTTTGGCCCCAATCCAAGTGCTGTTGGGATTTATAAAGACGAACCCATTTGGCCACCATACTTTTCCATGAGGCTTTGTTGTTATGTCTCAAGAACTACAACTCCCAGCATCCCAGGAAGTTATCTGGTGCTTGTGTCCATTGGGCTTACAGGTTACCTTAAGATATTACAAAAGGATGGCAAATATAATAGAAACCATGTCTGTGGAAGCTTGGGTGATAGGGCTGCTGAAAAGCTTCATTAAAAGGAAAGAAATACAGATCGCTCTCTCGTCCCTCCCCCGTCCCTTCCTCCTCTCCCTTCCTCCCCCTCCTCTTCTTCCTCTTCCTCCACTCCTCTCCTTACACCTCTTTCTTTCCCTTTCTCTCTACCCTTCCCTCTCATTTCTGTATGTGTAATTCTACCTCTTTGACAGTGTCCCTGACAAAAAAGCACCAACAGTTTTTGAACAAAATGTTACCCCAGTGGAAAGTGGACCATTTTGACTTCCTTTAAAACTCTGGTCTTATTTTTTTCCATTTAGTGTATTTTCTCCTTTTTTTAAAATTTTTTTTTAATTTTTTTTTTTTCGAGACAGAGTTTCTCTGTAGCTTTGGAGCCTGTCCTGGAACTAGCTCTTGTAGACCAGGCTGGCCTCGAACTCACAAAGATCCACCTGTCTCTGCCTCCCGAGTGCTGGGATTAAAGGCCTGCGCCACCACCACCCAGCTCTGTATTTTCTCCTTTTAAAGGTCTATCTTGATTGCTTCATAGGTGAAATCCAAAATACTCTACAAAAGGCAACTATTCCTTTGGTACCAAATGAAGAATGCCAGAAAAAATACAGAAATTATGTTATAACCAAGCAGATGATCTGTGCCGGCTACAAAGAAGGCGGGACAGACGCTTGTAAGGTAATGTATCAGACTGTGGGAAACACATGGCAGCGCCCTGGAGACAGTTCATTCGAAAGCAAATTCCCAACGTCACATTTCGCTAGTTTTAGTTTTGAATTCAGAGTTAAATGATCTGAAAACTTTATAAATAACTTTTAACAAATTAAGCATAATTCAAATCATTTATTACTTATAATAGGTACATCAGAGTCTGTATTGACTATGACAGGCATGTCACAAGCAGTACAGCTACATGCCTTATTTTATGTGTCATGGTTATGCTGAAATACATGAAAAGTAGTTGTATTTGAACTTTGGTAAAGTTTCTAAAATTGTTGGGTTTATCTGAGAACGAGAGAGGGACTAAATTAGCCTTGTAACCATCCACTTATTTTTTTCATGGCTAATGAAATGGAAGGGAATTCAGAAACTGCATGTGTGGTGTGCAAAGTGTGCCTGAAAATGTTAGCGGCATCTGTCTTTGAACACGGGACTGGCTCCTTATTTGAATCCTCACTGTTGTAACTCTCTACCATTGCTTTTTTCCTCCCACTGTGACCCAGGGAGATTCCGGTGGCCCCTTGGTTTGCAAACACAATGGGATATGGCAGCTGGTAGGTATCACCAGCTGGGGTGAAGGCTGCGCCCGCAAGGATCACCCAGGAGTCTACACTAAGGTCTCTGAGTATGTGGACTGGATCCTGGAGAAGACACAACACAGTAGTGGAAGCTCCCTGGAGGTGTCTCTGGCATGAGGAAGCTGGGTAGCGAGGAAGAGCCCGGTTGACACCAGTTTTACCATCTGTTTGCTCTCAAGTCAAACAGAGAGCCCCAGAATTCTCTTCTGCAAAATGTGGATAATGGTGTCTGCCTCACATCCCAGTCGTGGGATTAAAATCACAGTGTAGATACAGTTGCTGAAGACAGTGTCTTGTTGAAGTATGTTTCCTGACTTAAGTAACAGGATCTCCAAACGTGAACTATCCAAGAAGCATCATGCTTATTTGAAAATAAAATGATCAAAGGTTTTTTTTTTTCCAATTAGGTAGTGCAATGGTTGATCTGAAGCAGTTGAAAATAAGATTCTAACACAATGCCTGAGGTCATTCTCCTCTAACGTCTGACTTTAGACCCCGCAGATCTCAGAGTTATCTTCTGTCTGCTCTCACTCATTTGTTCGTTAGACCCCGGTGCTGTTGTTCCATCTGGCTCAAAGGACTGAGAAACCCAGTTCTGTCTGGTGGAAGGAGGAGTCCTTTGTGACATTTTCTTTACAATAAAAGGATGACTTACTTGAGCATGAGGGAACCGAGCACCATTTCATGTAAACCACCTTCCTGGCCATTGCCACACAGTCCTGGCTACGTGTACGTGGAGGACCTGTGATTCTTTGTTTTTCTTGCTGTGTACAGCTCCTGTATTGGCTGATCACACAGTGCTCACACACGGCATGGAATCTGATGGGAATCTCCCAGAGAATCCTGGGAGTGCCGTTGATACTGCATTCTTGATGCAGTAGTAATTCATGAAGTATCATTGGATATAGCGTATTATATAAAATCCAGGCTTGCAACTGAGTGGAAAGATAGTAAACTGTCTTGGAATAGATGACATTAATCCTCATGTAACACAAGTTCCCAGCTTGCCAGTGGTTCCTGGAGTGGACTGTACGTGCATAACTCCATTTAGTTAAGCTGATTAATATTTACATGGAATTGGCTGTTTACAAACTATTTGCACAAGTTAAGCAGACAAACAGAAAAGTGAAATTTTCTGTAGAGGATTAAAGGTTCCCTTGCATGTTGAAAGACTTGTTGAGTAGCTCAGGGGACTAAATTTGGAAGAGCTAATGGGTTAGCCACAGAATTTGGTGATGGAAAGTGAAGATGTAGGAGTTTCCCCAGGAGCAAATGACTTTTGTAAGATCTAACTGGATCCCTATGAGATGGTTGCCTTTTGTAAGATCTAACTGGATCCCTATGAGATGGTTGCCTTTTGAAGCACACAGCTTCAACTTTTACTTTTGTACACAATAAACAGTTTTGTCTTACGCTGTGTGGAAGTTGTTTTATACTTAAAAGGGAAGAAGTGGTTTGTAGTGAAAATCTTGTTTCTCAGCTTCTGGTATTGGTAACTCTAGCGGGTGCTAGGAGAGCTTACCATGTAAGCCTGTGGCCTTTGCTTTCTCAGGGAATAGCCTCATTTGGGCAAAAGAGCGTTCTGAAATGTAAGGCTCTCCCGTGGCATAAGTATCATTATAAAGTCGCCAGTTGGGGGTCAGTTGGACTGGAATATTCTATTTATTTTTCATCATGTGTTCATACACAAAGTAAACAAAGGAGTCTTGTGGGTCTAAGATGTGCTTAAGAGGCTGAAAGAGAGGGTTGAATAATGTCACTTTCACGTGAGGCAGAGTGAGGGCACAAGGCCCTAGAGCTTTGGCAGATCCCCCCAAGAAAGGGCATGTCAGCACCGCGGAAGAACCCTCCTCTTCCTGTGTCAATTATGGGGAACACACAGCACATTGCTCATTGGGTTCTAGAGCTCAGCCCAAAGCTCCAAGGGCTGCCTCTTATCTTTATCTTGTTTTCTTCTTAACTCTTGTTTGCACCTATCTGCCCTACTAAACCATTGGCAACTGAAGAAGGTTCTGTCTGTCGCTCTTTTCTGTCAGCACAGCATATGGGTAGGGATGTAGCAATTATCTTCTTTTAGATTTCCTTTTATTATTTTTGGTGATGTGCATGTGTGATGGTGTGCTGTGTGGGCACGGGTGCCTGGCAACAACAGATCAAAACATAGTACCGGAGTCACTACAACTGGTTTCTAACATAGCAAGACAAGTGGGGTAGTGCTTTATGCCATGACCTCTTCTAAGTGGCACACACACACACACACACACACACACACACACACATACACACGCACACATTCGTGCATACACACAACACACACCCTCAGGAAGTTGTTCACCTTAACTTTCTGCCCTAGCAGAAATATTTCCATGTCTCTAGGAAGGATGTTTCAAACTTACTCTCAAGTTGATGCCTTTTCTTATTTCCCCAGGAAGTTCTTCCTTTCCTTTCCACCTGTTTTGTTCTTTCTATAGGAGTGTGTCTGAGTTTTTAAAGATTTATTTATTTTCTTTATGTATATGAGTGCTCTATAGACTATGCCAGGAGAGGGCATCAGATCCCAATATAGATAGTTCTGAGCCACCATGTGGCTGCTGGGAATTGAACGCAGGATCTCTGGAAGGGCAGTCAGTGCTCTTAACTGCTGAGCCCTCTCTCCAGGCCTTGTAGGAGTGTTTTAAAGGGCTGTCTAGTATTTCGTACCCTGGTTCATCTCTCCATAAAGGCATGACTATCTGACTTCAGAAAGCCCCTAGCAGCACAGCTGTGATACACAGAAAATGGGACTATGGGACTGTGTCCCCATGTCCCCAAATACTGAAATTCTGAAAGTTGGTTGCTTCAGAAGCTGATGTTGACACTCTGTCCCTGAACTAAGTGCATGTTTCCTTTGGTACATGTGGCTTCAGCAGATCCCATTTATGTTCTGATCTTCAGAATGATTTTTTAATTAAAATTGTACTTGTAAATACGAGCTTGTACCTAGATTTTCTGTTGGAAATTGGGAGCCTTTCCAGAACTGTCAATCATCTTTCCCTGAAAGTTACTTAAATCAGACTTCAGAAAAACAAAGCAAAACATGTATTTATTTATTTATGAGTATCTGTCACAAAACACCCTCGGAAGTCAGAGGACAACCTTTAGGAGTCAGGTCCTCTGTGTGTGTGTGTGTGTGTGCACACGTGTGTGCGTGTGTGTATTTATGAGGTATCAAGAGACCATGAAGTAATCTTTACAGCTGGTTTGTGTTTTTGTTTTGCATTGGAAACAGGATCTCTCTATCTCTGTAGTCCAGGCTATTCTGAAGCTCACTATGTAGACCCAGTTGGTCTAGAACTCAGAGATCCACGTGCCTCTGCCTCCTTAGTGCTGGGATTAACAGGCTGCTATCATCACAATTAGCTAGTTAGTGTTTAATATTAAAAATGAGAGACAAGAAGGGCAGTGAAACAAAGCAGATGGCCATTCCCATCAGCCACTGCTTTAGATTGCATCTCTAATAACTTATTTTTGCTCCAGTGACGTGACCCATAACCAAAAAAGTCTGGTAACAGAGGACACAAAGCATCTTGTTTCTTCCAGCTCAGGGGGCTTCCTTAGGAGAAATACAGCTATATGGAGTGGCTTTCCTCTTTATAAACTGCAGCAAGCCCTACCCTTGAGAGGCCCCTGTGTGTGCAAAGTCCCTCATCCTTCAGGGAACATCTCTGCTTCGTTGTTGTCGGTGACGTAAACGTCACAGCCCATACCACTTTGGAGCTCAGCACGTGAGCCCCAGTGAGCCCTAACAGAAACCCTGTGAGGACTGGCTACGACTATAGATTTTTTTTTTCATTATCAGTATTCACGAAGAGGCAATACACGTGCCTTGTTCCTCAGCATTAACCGTATCTCCGTCAGCATCTGAAAAGTTGACGTCATGAAAAGGAAACTTGGGAGAGTGAGGCAGGACACTCCCTGATGATGTGTGTGCTCAGCCTCTGACCCCCAGCCTCCAGTTCTCAGTCCCCAGTCTCCAGTGTCCAGTTTCCAGGCCCCAGTCCCCAGTCTCCAGCTTCTAGGCCCCAGCATCCGGCCACTAGCTCTTGTCTCCTCCCTTCGCTCTACTGCAAATCTTCAAATCCATCTGATTTCTGCTTTCTTTCTCTGTTCAGCTTGCAGTTGAGCTGGAATTAACGGTGTGCTGCTGGCGTTTCAAAGCATGAGTATGTATACATTTGGAAGGCAGGCACACTCGATCTGAGTTTGCCCAACTGCTAAGGCAAGGGCAGTCTCTCTGGCCATCCTCGGTGTGCATTGCTTGTTTACATACACAGTGGAAAGAAAACACACGCTTGGTGTGTTGAAAGAGCTTGCCGCTCTCCCGAGGTAGGTTTCATTAGCAGGGACTGAAAGGACCTTCTCTGACACCAGACACGCTGAGCACGCTGTGTGAAGACAAGATGTCACAGGACAAAGGAAGCCAGTACAAGTAATCATTTAAGGAACAGTGTCCTGCGCAAGCTCATTTAGAGAGGAACAAGTCTGTATTGAAGAGAGAAATCACCCCAACTGAGGACTACAGCGAAGACAGAGGAAGTGCCTGCAGGTATGGCTTTAAAACTGAACAATTCTCTGAACTACGTATGCCTAATAGTGACCCCTCTTCTGCAATGAGAGCTTAACTTTTCCCATAAGGAAAGACTGATTTTTAAAAATGTATCTGATTTTACATTGTAGACACTGTTAGTCACCCTGTACAGTCAGTCAACTTGAGAGTGGAGGCAGAGTGGAAGACTAGCAGCTTGTAGTCAATAAGAAGTGTTTCTCAAGAGCAAGAAACTAAAGAGCAATACAGGAACTGGATACAAGGGGGTGTGTGTGTGTGTGTGTGTGTGTGTGTGTGTGTGTGTGTGTGAACAGCCTTTTCAGTATTTAGTAGGGCATGTACATTTGGAAGGGACCAAGACAATATATTAACAATTTTTCAGTGGGTTTTTTTTTCAGAAATAGAAATTGTAAGGCGGGCCAGGCGGTGGTAGTGCACGCCTTTAATCCCAGCACTCGGGAGGCAGAGGCAGGCGGATCTCTGTGAGTTCGAGACCAGCCTGGTCTACAAGAGCTAGTTCCAGGACAGGCTCCAAAGCCACAGAGAAACCCTGTCTCAAAAAAAAAAATTGTAAGGCGGATTCATATATATGTGAATATATACACACATACCTATATACATATATGTATACACACATACCTATATACATATATGTATGGAAAAAGGGGGTTCAAAACTGAAAAGAAAGGAAATGAGTTGGAAGACGAAATAAAGCTGGAAAATTGGAGTAGGGAGGGGTTATATATTTGCACTTTAAGCTCTAAAATCATTGAATTGACATTCTTCTCTTTGTAGGATGATCTCATTACACCAGGTGGTATATTTTATCTTTTCTGTCTCAGTTTCTGGTGGTAAGTGTTGCTTTATTTTTTCCCAACATATTACTTTTATTAATTATTTGGGAATGTCATGAAATTCACCCTGATCACACTTACTTCCCCTTCCTCACAGGTCCACCCTCACACCCTTTCACCACCACCTCCAAAAAAAGCCTCACCAAGGCCAGTGTGTGTTGCCAATGTACTCATTTGGAGCACGGTCAAACTTGCAATGGCCGGTCCCTTAAAGAACCCTGAGTCCTTCCCAGCCCCTGGCAGAAGCCATCAACTGTGAAGAGCTGCACTTCAGCATCTTAATCACAGTTTTTAAGGACTCTCTTTAATATTTAAATATGGCCTAGAAATAGCTCCCTTTCTGGCCTGTAGAGTGGGAAATAACATAAGTCTACGAAGAGAAATTGCATGCCAATCCCCACATGCTGTGGGTTAGTCCCATACTGCTAACTCCAGGGAAGGAAGCAAAATCATTTATCTTCCAGTCAAGTCTTTCAATTAAGCAGTCCAAAGAAAGAAAGAGATACAAATACAGGACTACGAAGAGACTACACTTATATCATCTGCGTGATGGTTATGTCTATCTATTGACCTGCATCTCTGTCTACCTATATAATGCATTACAGTGGTACCTAAGAGCAATAGTAGAAAGCTGAAGGCTTGAGTCACCTCACTGATTAGTTTCTATAAAGAATTCAGTCAAACAACACACACACACACACACACACACACCAATTCTGGGCTGAAAATCTTATCAAAATATTAATGTAAAGCTTACCCATTTGGTTAATTTAGCTATTGAATTTGTTTATTAATTACTTAATATTCAGTAGACTTAATTAGTACAGTTGTAACTTATTAATATTGGTCATAACAACTCAATATAAATATTTTCACCCAATGCTTATTTTTTACTTAAAATAAAAATTTAAAGACTCTTTTTAAAGTAATTTATTTATGTTAATGTAACTGAGACTGTCAATGGCCTTTAACTGTAACAAATTCTCTTTGGTGTTGCACATATGAAAGTGGCAAATATAGGTAGGGATTTAATGCAATAAACACTGTGCAATAGATTAAACTATACAGTTTGTAATTTAGTTTTTATTTGTGATAAGATTGCTACTCAAGTTATTCCTTCATTGTCATTGTTTGAAATTCCATTGTTATTTTCTTGTTAAATTGTCAGTACTGTCTTGACATAGTTGTTAGTTTTTGTTTTTTGTTTTGTTTTGTTTTTCAAGGCAGGGTTTCTCTGTGTAGGCCTGGTTGTCCTGGAACTGACTCTGTAGTCCAGGTTGGCCTCCAATTTAGAGATCCACCTGCCTCTGCCTCTGAAGTGCTGGGATTAAAAGCGTGTGCTACTACCGCCCTGCCTGTCTTGACGTCTTCAACACTTAAACAGCTGTGTTAATAGACACACATGTTATTTATGTACATAGAAAACAGCAATAAATGCTGACCTCTATGTATGTCTTTACCTGGTCCTGTGTGACTTGGTCCTGGAAACCTAACCCGGGGCGGCTAGGGAATGAAGGAAGGACAGATGCACAGACACACTCACAGTCACGCTGGGACCAGGTGGGCTGTGTTCACTCTTCTTGATGACCTCCTACCAAGACCATCTCACATGGCCCTTGTGCTGCGTGTAATGAAGGTGTGCCGAGGTTCCGGGTAGTGGTGCTGTAGCAATCATCTTCAGCATGTTGACTTAGAGTCCTTCACGTATATTCTCAGGAGTTGGACAGTCCTACTTTCAGTGTTCTGTGAAATCTCATTATGGATTTCTGTTTTTCCCATGGCCTCACCAGCATGGGAATTGTTCACAACAATCACGCTAGCGAGTACGCCTGGGTGTCTATAAATAGATGGATGTGGAAGGAAAATGCTGAACATGTGAGCACTGGGAAGAGGGGGTTCTGATTTTACTGAGAAAGTTGGTTTATTAAGTTCTTATTAATTCTCTGAGAATTTCATACATTGTATTTCACTCAGATTCACCCCCCACCTCCCCAAACTCCTCCCATATCCACCCTCCATTTCATACCCACCGACCTTTGTGTCCTCATTTTTTGATTTGGTTACAATGAAGAATGAAGTCATGCCATTTGTATGACAATGGATGCAACTGGCCATCATCATATTAAGTGAAATAAATCAGACTGAGAAAGATGAATGTCATGTTTCATGACATTTGCAGATTCTAGGCTTTACATCAAGTTATGCATATATGTCATGAAAACTGAAGTGAGACTCTCTGCACCCTGGAGTCTAGGGGAATGAAGGAGAATAGGAGGAAGGAGAGAAATGGGAGGGCATGCAGAATGAATAGAATCAAAACACAGAATACACCTCAGTGCAAATGTCTGTGAGATCTACCGCTAAGTACAATGGATTTATGCCAATCAATGCTTTGAGAGAACATGTGCTGTCACTTCCTTACACATTGTCAGAGAGATGCTACTCGCCACACTAGGAAGGTAAAAGGAACTGAAAGTCAGGGGAAAGATAGAGGATAATGGATTGTTCCTGTAAAATGTGATTACACACATAGAAAAATTCAAAGTAACGAACACACTGATTATTTTAGGTAGATCAGCAAGGAGTCTAAATATAAATTCAATGAACCTTCAATAGTGGTGGGACATGCTTGCAATCTCAGGGCTAGGGAGGTAGTGAGCGCATTTGAGGCCCTATTCTGAGCTCTTGCATTCAAACGCTTTGATATACAAACAGTAGCCAATGTTCACCAGTACTGGGAACTACATTGAGATTATAGAAATCAATATTACAAACTAAATGATTTGAATAGTCTCTATTTCCTAAGCAAAACTGCATGTTTATTAATTCTTTAAAAGTTAATCCAAACCTGCTATGCTTCTTGATTGTAACATTTTAAGGTGTCACGCCGGCTTTGTATGAAGACATTGAATTCTAGGCTTAGCAGACATAGTGTGAGGTAGGAACAGGTCGCTGGTGAGCTGGAAGTTGCCATAGTGTGCTTTGGTAGGAGACAACACAGAACATGGAAAAACTCAAATCCACAGCTGTCTCCTGGAATACTTGTCAAGATGGAGGGAGTCATGCTCCCGGCCAACCCTCTGTTGAATTTTGGAGGCAGCTCTGTGGTGGAGATGTTCCTCCCCTCATGGATTCCTTCAGCCACTACAGGAGTACTGTGGAGTCTGCTCTTGGAATGATGTTTCTAAGTACACGGACTAAAAATGGATATGCTTATGGGGGAATTAGTTATATCAAAATATGATCAGCTAAAATGGAAAACATTCAATAAAGAATTAGGTGTGTTTCTGAGTAGCGTGTTATGTGAAAAGATTTAGTGGTGAGCCGGAGAGACAGCTCAGCGATTAAGAGCACTGCCTGCTCTTCCAAAGGTCCTGAGTTCAATTCCGAGCAAACACATGGTGGCTCACAGCCATCTGTAATGAGATCTGATACTCTCTTGGGGAGGAGACCTGGTCAATCGTCCTCATCAACTTAGATGACAAAACCTAATATGGACAAGTTTAACAGAACAGCCATATACGGGCCCCCCACACATGCTTCAGCCTTGCTAGGGCATACAATTCCTTTCTCATTTTTCTAAAACTGAATAGAAATGACCAACAAACTGGTGAAGAGTCATAAGGATTCTGTTTGTTGTCACCGTGGCAGATACATCACACTACGGATAGCAGCCTAGATAAGTGCTGATATTAATAACACAAGTATGTACCACATTTCTGTAGGGAATCAGTGAAAAACCAGGGGAGGTTTGTGAATTAGTTGACTGTCTAAGTCCTATGAACCTCACGTGACAGTTTTGACTGCTAAGGACCTACAATCCTCTCAAGACATTTACTGGCTGTGGTTACAACAGTTCATATTTGAGTTAGAATATATTCTTTCTGAAGTATTTCCACATGTGTTCAATATTTATTTTTAATGTTATAAAAATGGACTAGAAGTCTCTCTCCATGAGACTATATGGCTGCATGAAGAACTGTAACTTTTTTGTTGTTTGTTTTGGTTTTTGGTTTTTCGAGACAGGGTTTCTCTGTAGCTTTGGAGCCTGTCTTGGAACTAGCTCCGGTAGACCTAGCTGACCTTGTACTCACAGAGATCTGCCTGCCTCTGCCTCCCGAGTGCTGGGATTAAAAGCAGAACTGTAACCCTTTATGCGGTCACTAGGGAACAGTCCCAAAGGACACAGAGGCTATGGATTATTAAGTATGTCTTTCTAGCAACAGAGGACTTTTAAATTTCTATGTACTTTGGCTTTTTATAAGAAAAATTTATCTTAGGTTTTAACTCAATATGACTCACCGTTTTTTCCTTGGCTCTGTACTTCTTGCTGTAAACGAGTCCGTTTTTAAGGTTAACATGACATCGTAGGAGAGGCCATCCATCTTGGCTTTTAGTATGTTGCAGTGTTAAAGCAATGAAGGAGGGCTTTCCTGAGGATCACATTTCAGGAGCCAACAGTGGAGAAATCATTGAATTGCTGCTGCAGCCTTCCCAAGACAATCACTCACAACGGTGGTGCCACCAAGGCCAATATGTTGTTTGTGGTTTATTTCCATCTGGGGCTGTTCACTACAGAAGCTAACCTAAGAGTGTTAATTGATCTGATGTCCAAGTTCAGGCATAGTTTACGGGAAGCAGGCGGGATAGCGTTGACTTTATTGAATTATCTAACGGTAAGTGCCTACCCAAATCCACAATAATGTGTGCCGTGTGTGTGTCATCGCAGGCTGTGTCACTAACCTCTTCAAAGACACCTGCTTTCAAGGAGGTGACATTGGTACTGTTTTCACACCGAGTGCCACGTACTGCCAACTGGTCTGCACCCACCACCCACGGTGCCTGCTCTTCACGTTCATGGCTGAGTCATCTTCGGATGATCCTACCAAATGGTAACTCCTTATGTTTCTCTGAAGAGCAATTAATTTCAGAGGCCAGTTGCTTACCACTGCCGATTACCTCCACACAAATTCCCTCCTGTCAGTTTGTGAAATGTGACATCACCAGCTGGAAAATGAGTTTTCCTTCCACTGAATTATTGAATATCACAGAAAGGATGAAGTCTAGGTACCTTTGTGAAAAACTGTAATGCCTCTTGAGATCTCAATGTTAAGATCATATTAGTACCATAAACATGAATTATTTTTTTGAAATCTAGAACAGAGATTGGCAAGCCTATTATTATAAACAAGGCCAGGCATAAAACTTTAGGTTCTGTTGGATCAGTTGCAAACAGAAGAACATTCTGTATCTCTAACACCATTTAAAAATGTAATCATGTAGGGGCTAGAGGGGCAGCTCAGTGGTTAGAATCACTGGCGGCTATTATAGAGGACCCAAGGTTTGTCCCCCAGCATCCACTTCCAGATGTTTGCAATCATTTGTAACTCAGCTCCAGGTGATCCACTGCCCTCTTCTGGCTTCCTTATGCATGTCACATGCAGGCACACACGCGTGCGCACACGCAAGGAGAGAGAGAGAGAGGAGAGAGAGACAGAGAGGAGAGCTTTTATCATATGTAGCCCTGTAAAATAGAAATTTTACATTTACAATGAGCTAGTCTAGCTCATTGACCATATAACACTGGTAGATTTTTAACAACAGTTTTGTAATAGTTCAGAGTCCACCCACTCCTGTTGATGTCCTGTTGGAGAGGAGGGTCATATGTGTTCTTTTAAATGTAGGGATGTTGAAATTAAAGCGAAGTCAGAGTCTTGTTACGTAAACATTTGCTTTGGCATGAGACCCAGTGGTTTTTTCCTTCTCTTTGACCTCAGGATCCACTCTTCCAAAATGTGAATTCCCACTGATTGTCATCTTTTTCCAAAGAACAGGTTTGCCTGCGCCTTGAAGGACAGCGTCACAGAAACGCTGCCAACGGTAAACATGACAGGAGCAGTTTCTGGATATTCGTTCAAGCAGTGCCCTCAGCAATTAAGTGGTACGATTTCTTAGCAAATGTAATAAAACTAGCCATTATAGTTGATAGATGGAATTGCTGCCGACATAGCTTTGTGGCAGCGAATAAAACACTACCATCCAGAATTAAGCTTCCTCACTAAGGAACGACCTTCTTACGCAGAGTAGAGCATGTGGGTATCTGCACTTCCTGCCCCCCAGAAGCACACTCTCAGTCATGAGCATTTCTCAATTCATAAAGTCGGTCAGCATCTCACTTCTTACTTCTTCCTCCCAGCCTGAAATTGTACACAAAAGCCCTGATTATAGATACTAATTCAAATCAAAAGGAAAAGAAACTCCGAAAACTGAAGCGGCACATGTCTTAATAGTGAAATGCGTATCTTTCTATCAATTAATGAGTGAATCAATTAGTTGGTGCAGTTTAGGCACTAGGTCAGAGAGACAAAAATGCAGATTTCCAAGCTTAAAGTTGTTCTGTATAAGAAGGACATCAGCTTCCTCAAAACAGCTCCAAGTGGAAGTAGGAATTACGCAGAGTGAAACAAAACAAGGGACTTCCCTGGGAAAGTGGGCGAGAATGGAAAGGGAGTCTAGGGGGCCAGCTGCTGAGGCAGCACTACTGCCGCTGCTCCCCGGGTTCTGTCGCGGCTGCTCACGTTTCCCACCTTCGTTTCCAGCTTGCAGCAAAGATGTGTATGTAGACCTAGACATGAAGGGCATGAACTACAACAGCTCTGTCGTGAAAAATGCTCGGGAGTGCCAAGAGAGATGCACCAATGACGCCCATTGTCACTTCTTCACATACGCAACAGGGCGTTTTCCCAGTGTGGAGCATCGGTGAGTGGACCGTTGTCCGAGCTCCGGGACAGAGGAATGCCAGGGGCAAGCAAACCACCGGCTCCTTAGTTATTTTCATCAGTTTGAAGCCTAAATTTTCATAGCTCCCCCAGAGACATTCGCAATCACTGCTTTGTCATGAAAAGTTCATTGAATGTCTAATAAGCGCACACTTAATCCATAATCAAGATTTTGTGTTTCAGGGCTGGAAGATGACTCAATGTGTGAATGCACTGTCTGTGCAAGGATGAGGAGCCGGGTTTGGTTCCCAGTGCCCACATAAAAGCCAGATGTGATCGTGCTTGTTTTTAACCCCAGTGCTTAGGGCCTGGGGATAGGGTGAGGGGGCAGAGATAGAGGATTACTGGGGCTCTCTGGTCAGTGCCGGGTTTAATGAATTCTGTCTCTCATTAAAGTCCTCCTTTGGACTTCCTAGTCACGTTTGCATACCCACATGCCACACACACACACACACACACACACACACACACACACACACACACACACCATACACAATACATATAGTGCGGGCTCACAGACTCTGTTTCAACGACACTGCGGTAAAGCCGTATGCTTTACAGTATACATAATACATACGTATTATGCTTACCCTATATTCGAACTAATTTCAGAAACACTACATT
This sequence comes from Dicrostonyx torquatus, assembly GCA_028555095.1. Taxonomy (NCBI): domain Eukaryota; kingdom Metazoa; phylum Chordata; class Mammalia; order Rodentia; family Cricetidae; genus Dicrostonyx; species Dicrostonyx torquatus. The sequence goes on along the minus strand of JAQHUG010000190.1, from coordinate 1,770,410 downwards.
TTTTCATTTGTAGTTTAGAGAGAGCTGCGAGTGGTTTGATTGGCAGCGCTCTTCCCAGTCTAACAAACACTGTAGCAGTCCTGACCTAAAGAATCGAAAATAAAATCGATTTATCCATCTAGCTAGCTATACAGTTCTGTTTCTTCCCTACGATGAAGTAACTGAAGCCCATGGACAAAGTTTTATAGTGCTTCTTGTGGGGTTTTGAAATCTTCCAGGAAGAAATCTATTGCATGATAATATAAAAGTGACCTGTTCACTAATGACTAAGTCTGCACTTTTAGCTTTAATTTTTATTAGAAAATTATGTGATTTGTTCTTTTAAAATTGCGTGTGTGTGTGTGTGTGTGTGTGTGTGTGTGTGTGTGTGTCGAGGTGCTGTGTGTATAGATGCACGTGTGTGTGTATAACTGTAGAAGTCAGAAGGGCCATCCTCCAACTCCCAAGATTCATTTTTAAATTTAGGACTCTTTGTCATGATCCAGATTTACACAATTAACTTTATTTTTTTTATAGTTGGGCTTTAACATTTTCTGTTTATTCTCTGCTTTCCACAATTTTGAAAAAGAAATGAAAGGAAGCAAAGCATTAAAATGTATTCAAAAATCAGTAATAAAACATGGAAAATAGCCTTCTATGGTTCTCTGTACTTCCCCTCAGAGGACAATTTTTATGTCTTAGACTTAATAGAATGTGAACTGCAGGTCAGGAAAATGTTCCTAGGGCTTCTAAAAAAGCACACTTAGATGACTAAAGTTGCCAAGGTCTAGAGAAATGACCTATTTTCACACCCCAGCCCCACACCACATCAGGTCTCTCAGTTTGGTCACTGAAGAGATAACATTGTTCCCGAGTCCACAGGGCCACCCTGTGGTTAGAGGAGCAGCCAGAACTCAGTGGGCCAAACAGCCCTGCAGGTGAACACTCCTCAGAGAGATTCCTTTGTTATTACAGCCATTTCCTCCCTGCAGATGGTAATTTCTTATCCTCTTGTGCTTTTATAGACTTGGAAAGAATAATACTTTTCGTTTTTGTCCTATTTAGCAAAACTTGTCTTTTGAAGTACACCCAAACGGGGACACCAACCAGGATAACAAAGCTCAGGAATGTGGTATCAGGATTTTCACTGAAGTCGTGTGGACTTTCTAACGCGGGTAACTATTGTTTTCTCTATGAGGTTTTGCACATTAACCCTGCAGAAAGTTGAGGATGTGTGCAACAGGTCAAACTTTGAAAACAGTTGATGCTCCCTGATGAAGCAGACCCAATCACCTTTCACTGTCTTCATGTGATATGGTTCATTATGTCCTGGAAAGAATTTCTTTTTAAATTTCCACTAAAACTCTGCTTATTTTTTATAAATAAAAGGGCAAAGATCTTTGGATGAACTTTCTCTTTTTAATAAAATGAACAACCGCTGTCTGGAGTGTCTATGACGTTGCCCGTGCCCTGACATCCTAACACAGCTTATTCTGTCTTACAGCTTGCATTAGGGACATTTTCCCTAACACGGTGCTTGGAGACCTCAATGTTGACAGCCTGCTGGCCCCAGATGCCTTTGTCTGTCGACGCATTTGTACGCATCACCCCACTTGTTTGTTTTTTACATTCTTTTCCCAAGAATGGCCGAGAGAATCTCAAAGGTAAGAAGTTGCCGATAAGGGTGATCTTTGTCCTCTTTTAAACAGGGCAATAAAAACGTGCTACACAAACAAGATAGGAGATATCCAAGCAGCAGGCTCTTTGAGATAGGCTGGACCTGTTGGAAGGGACAACACCAGGATGGGGGAGACTCCAAGAACACTCACAATAGGGCAAATTCCAAGATGCTTTGAAAAGTTCTCAGGGACATACAGTTTATGGAATGTAACTCAATGTTTCAAGAGAGGTGGTAGGGATGCGGTTGCTATTAAATGCTATGAACTCACTTTACTTTTCACACACACTGTAACAGTGATCTTTCTCTTGCATATGTTTTGCACGATTTCTAGGATTTCTTTATACATCCCCCCATTTTACCCCATAGACACCTTTGCCTCCTTAAAACATCTGAAAGTGGATTACCAAGCTCGCGCATTACAAAGGCCCATGCCCTTTCTGGCTTCAGTCTCCAGCATTGCAAGCATAGCACGCCAGGTAAACAGTGACCTCCCTTCTCGAAGGTCCCGAGGAGGTGAACGAATGCGAAGAGCACATGTTTCAAGCCTGCCTTGGGCTTTGTTGTCTAGTATTCTGCCATCCGTCCTTCTACAATGACACTGATTTCTTGGGAGAAGAATTGGATATCGTTGAAGTGAAAGGCCACGACACCTGCCAGAAAACGTGCACCAATGCTGCCCGCTGCCAGTTTTTCACCTATTCCCCATCTCAAGGATCTCGCAATGAAGGGAAGTAAGGCAAGAGTCAGGTGGATGTGTTTGGGGCACCTCTTTGTAGAACGTGTTATACTTACACTGGATGTTTTCAACCGTAGGGGCAGATGCTCCCTAAAGCTGTCTTCAAATGGATCCCCAACTAGAATACTTCATGGGAGGGGAGGCATCTCTGGCTACACTTTGAGGTTGTGCAAAATGGATAACGGTGAGTGTTTGAAGAACATACAACTGAAGAGAAATATTCAACTGAACGTGTCGACGCCAAGCTAGCAAACGACAACCACAGAGGGGTGGGAACAGTGGTGCGAGCCTATGTTCCCAGCATTCAGGAGGCTGAGGGAGGAGAATCAGGAGTTCGAGGCCAGTCTGGATTAAATAGCAAGATCTTGTATCAAAAAAGACAACAAAAATAGACACAGAAGAGAGATAATTTGTAAGTTAACAAAGTTATAAAATTTTTCTTTATTCTAGCTTTTTTTCCCCAATCTTCCTATGTTTTAAGCATATTAATCAATTCTACATGAACTGATGAATTGAATGTATGTTATATAGATGTAGCTATATAGATACAGATATTAGATATATTTTTCAGTCATTTCAGGAAGAATTCCCTGAAGAGACAGACCCAAAGGGCTACTTTTTATTTTCAAAACCAAAAGAATTTTGCTTTGTTTTAATTCTCAGTAATTAAGCTACCAACTAGTGCATTAATGAAATCATTCATTTTCTTCCCACTTGATCTTTCAGTGAAGCATAAATAAAGATTGTATGTATTGCATAGTGTCCAATGTTATGATGCCCTGTAAATTGTAATATAACTGGTTTAATAAACAAAACGCAATGCTGGTCTCTCCTTGTGACAGTTTTAGAAGTACAAACTCTTTTGTGTCACAGCATTTGCTGTGCTGGAAGGTGACTCGATGCTCAACTTCTGATTTATAGCACACTCAGATGTTCTAACGTCCTAACCAGAAAACACGCCTAACTAGAATTCAGAGGCTTCGTGACAATCACCGGGTAACCCACAACTCTTAAGAAAGCAAATTAAGTTGTAGTTCATACATCCTCTAAGCGAATAAGAAGGAAATTTAAACCAAGTATTGTCTTAATTCTACTTCTTGGGGGTAGATAGGACGATTACAAAAAATGCTGTTAAGTGATGTGAGCATGCTTTAAAAACTGAGTTCCAAAAAAAAAAAAAAAAACTGAGTTCCAGATTTGACACCTTGATGAACTGAAGGTTCTGTTTTTCACCCTTTTCTGCCTTCATTATGTCCTTCTCCACTGAATTTATAGACTCTGGCCTGTGGAAGTGACAGACTATATCCGTTGCAGATTGATAACTAGGGGAGAAAATATGGAGAAAAATAAAAGCATATGCCCTTTCAGTCTGCCTTCTGATGCGTGAATTAGAGAAGCAGGCAGCACTGCGCAATATTTTCTACATGATACCCTCATGTAGAGGGCACATCTCACTGAGGCGTTTGTCATATTTACACCGTGGTTGGTCTCCAATGTAATCTGACTTTCTAAAGACACCTAGCAACGCTACCAAAAGAAGTATTTCCCAATCCCAAACGCAATGTTGAGCACTGTATACTTTCATCATCCTGTCTAAACCAATGGAACAGACATTCAGATGTAACTTTTGCTGAAGGGCTTCATGGAGTTACTGGTCGTGTGTACTAGTTACTGCTCACTCACGACTTCTAAAGGCTGCTTTCCTGCTTATAGGATGGGAGGTTCCCTAGAGATTTCTCAAGTTGACAGAAGGACCCACGACAATGACGCCATAGGTGACTACTCACCGCGCTTTTTCTGTTGTAGTGTGCACAACCAAAATCAAGTCCAGGATTGTCGGAGGAACTGCGTCTGTTCACGGTGAGTGGCCATGGCAGGTGGCCCTGCACATCACGTCGCCCACCCAGGGACACCTGTGTGGAGGTGCCATCATCGGAAACCAGTGGATACTGACAGCCGCTCACTGCTTCTCTGGGTTAGTACTGCTGTGTCCTCCTTGGGCCGCCATCATCTGATGTAGGAAATCTGGGACTATCATAGTAGTAAATAAATGCTTTAAAAATATAGATGATCCTGCTTACCAAATGAATTCTCTCTCTGTGGGGAAGGCTGACTACATGGAAGATCAACCACTCCTCAGCTGGCAGCCTTAGAGCAGGTGCAGGAACAGACCATTCTGCCTTTGCATTCAAATGCGAACGATTCCCAAAGGCTCTTCATCCTTTCCTGGCCCTGCTGCATAGGGCCAGACTCAAGCTCACAAGTTCCCGCTCCTTGAGTCCTGTTTCCCTTCATTTCTCTTTCCCTGCCTCAAAACACAGAGTTCTGCCCACACCGTCAAACCAGAGCCCTCGCTTTCATGATTTTCAGTGTCATCCAAGTGTGAATGTTCCCGCTGGGGAAGTGTGCATCCCAAGGAAGTCTGGTTGAGCAACTGCCTCTCGGCCGCTTTCGGTTCTCTCAGTTGTTTAACAGATTTATTTGATTTTGTTCATATTTTTTTTTGCATCTTGCATGCACGTGCTCATAACTTAATGCTACACTTGGGGTCAACAGTCCCTTTAGGAGCTCATATGGGGAAACACAGAAAGTCCGTGTTTTTTTTCTTTCTTTCTTTCTTTTCTTTTTTGTTCTGTCAGTGACAAAGTTGAGACTAAAACCCCACTCTTCCTGAGCTTGTGGATATGCTGGAGGATGGAGAGACCATTTATTTAATATGTTCAATATAAAGTAAATACTATCCAGTGCTTTCTTTGTAGAGGAAATATTTGACTGAGTTTGCTTTAGAATAAAATCACCTTTTGTCCACCTAAAGGTGGAAGCGACTGCAGAGCACAAATACTCATGAAGCACCAATGTTTGGGAATTGCCTACTGAGAGATCTTGTGATTTTCACTCTGTTGTTGGTTCCTTAGCATAGATGCATCTAAACACCTGCGTGTCTATGGTGACATTGTACACCAATCAGAGATAAATGAAGATACAGCTTTCTTCAGGGTTCAAGAAATAATAATTCATGATCAATATAAGGCGGCAGAAAGTGGGTATGATATTGCCCTGCTGAAACTGGAATCATCCATGAATTACACAGGTATGTAGACTTGTTGGTGGAAAGTGACCTACAAAGGCAACGTAGATAAGGTGTTCAGTCCTGGAGCTATCACAGTCTCATCGGCAAGACCCATGCTACAGCAAGACAAAGAAAGGTCTGGAAAGATGACCTCACTCTTTTGAGACTGATGGTCTTGTCTTAGAATACTAGTTCACACTCTGAGAGTGCAGGTGAAGAGACTTGTTTTTGGGCTTCTTCAGGGACACAGAATGACATCATTTTATAAAATGCAGAAATAATAAGAATAATGTAGATTGACAGACGACTTAACAACAGGATTAAGCAAATGCCACAGAATATTAAACCTGGTTAAAATGAAAGCTTGTATAAAGATGCATGTCTTATCCCTTTCTTGCCCCTTTCACTTGGGATGCTTTTACTATATTATTATTATTATTTCTTTTTTTTATGTGCATTAGTATTTTGCCTGCATGTATGTCCTGGCGAGGATGTCAGATTTTCCAGGACTGGAGTTACAGACAGTCGTGATCTGCCACGTGAGGGCTGGGAATTGAACCCAGGTCCTCTGGAAGAGCAACCAGTGTTCTTAACCACTGGGCCATCTCTCCAGTCCCAACATGGGCTATTTTATATTCAACACTGAACACAAGACATAAAAATATATGAGAAAAAGATAACATGAATATCATAAACAGAGAAAGGACGTATAATGTCAAGTAAAGCAGCCATCTTTTCTGGGGAGAATGGCTGGTTTCACTTCTGTGCTATCCAGCTTTTCATCACTGATCAAATACCTGGGGGAACTACCTTGTAGGGAAGAAAGTTAATCTGGGCTCTCATGACATCAGAGGCTCCGACCTGGGGTTGGGGGCTCTGCTGGAGCCTTTGGTGAGGAACGTGAGAGGAGCAAACTCTTCATCTCATGGATGTTGAGAAGCAGAAAGGGAGAAAGGAAGAGTAGGGCACACCCTCCATGACCTGTCGTCCTTCCACTCTCTCCAAGCAGTGTCACAGACTGGGGTGACGTTTGTGAAGTATGGACTTTTGGGGAAACATTTCAGATCCAAACTGTAGTGGCTTCTAATAGCTAACGTATGATTTCCTTGATTAGATTCTCAGCGGCCAATATGCCTACCTTCCAAAGGTGATGAGAACGTATTGTACACAGAGTGCTGGGTGACTGGATGGGGATACGCCAGATCAAGAGGTAACAAAGGATTCATCTATCTCTGCTCTATCCCGAAACCTAAGAACAGAGATTAACCATAGCTTAACCATTGCTCTCTAGTCACAAGGCCAAAATGTGACTGAAGGAACACTAAGCAATTACAAGAAGAGTAATAAAAAGACCACTATATCTGATTAAAATATTAAGTATGATTACCCTCTCTAAAGATTAGTTTAACTGAAGACTTTTAGTATGGGACCTAACACTCTACATAAAAAATTCTAGCTTGGTTTCTAATTATTTTGCCTGAAAAGAAATTCTACTTAGTGTCATAACTTATTTAAAACTTAATAAAATTAACAAGATTATATATAAAATATTGGACATAATGTCTTCTTTATACTTCATAATTATAAAAATTAATTAAGCTTCTGTAAAATTTTGACTTTTGAGTATAATTGTATACACACATATAATATTATTCCGCTAAAATGACCTTTTTCAGGTGAAGTACAAAATACTCTCCAGAAAGTCAAGATACCATTGGTGTCAAATGAAGAATGTCAGACAAGATACAGGAATCATAAAATAACCAGCAAGATGATCTGCGCAGGCTATAAAGAAGGGGGGAAGGACGCGTGCAAGGTAAAAGTGTTCCAAGCATTCAGCTCCATCAGATGGGGTTAAGCGCTTACTGCATCTTAGAAAACAGTCTTACCCCCAGCACTGCCCTAGATTGCTTCCCGCTGCTGTGAGGAAATGCTGGCCAAACCCAGCTCAGGGAAGGAAAGGGTTTATTTAGCTCACAGTCCACAGTCGAGGGGAGCACTCTGCATTAGGAACTGCAGCAGAGGCTGTGGAGGAATGATGTTTACTGGTTTCCTTCTAAACCCGTGTCCAGCAACTTTCCTGTTGTAAACATCTATTTATCAATTAGCAATCGAGACCTGCCCACATGCCAATCTGATGGTGGCAGCTCCTCAGCTGGAGTTCCGTCTTCTCAGATGTGCGAGCTTGCCAGCTCAGGCTAGCCATCATCCCCAGCAGGACACAGGGTGGGTTTTAGGGAGACTATAACCTAAAATAGAAAAGCTGGAGGGAGGTAAGCAATGGGATGTTTAGATCTCTGCGAAAGGGCCAGAACCAAAGTTAAAAAAATTGCTGCGAACAGTGCTTATTTAATACACAGAAGTGTCTGAAGTGGTCCGTGCATGTTTCCTTTTCTTGCCTTCCACAGGGAGACTCTGGAGGGCCGCTGTCTTGTAAGCACAATGGGGTCTGGCACTTGGTGGGCATCACGAGCTGGGGTGAAGGCTGTGGCCAGAGGGAAAGGCCAGGTGTCTACACCAACGTGGTCAAGTATGTGGACTGGATTTTGGAGAAAACTCAGACGGTGTGAAAGAGTTCAATAGGTATCATTTGGTGGCCCCGAAAGATTAGTCCACAAGAGAGGGCTTGATCCCAGTGACGAGGACAGTGGGATGCTGTATCCTCCACCGTAACAAACCGAAGGGGCTTGATGGATGTAAGAAAATACAGAAAGAAAATTTATTTTCAGAAGTCCTGATCTGCAAGAATCATAGATTGTTTTCCAGAGGTCCCAGCCTGTGATCTGCTTGACTGGCTCCACTGTTTTAGCTTGAGGTTAGGAGGACAATATGGCGACAGGAGCCTGTGGAAGAGGAGTAGCCAGAAAGCAAATGGAAAAGAACAGGAAAGTACTGGGGACAAGGCTGGTCCTTTAAGGAAACAGTACCAATCGTTTACTTCTCCCAGTGACATCCCAATCTGTAAAGTTCCCACTCCTTCCCAGATCGCACCCCTGACTGGAGACAGTTCACATGCGAACCCTAGTGGGCACCAAGAGATCAGATGGAAATGCCAAGAAACCATATAAAGGTTGATGAATGCAAAATCAAAACCAAAAGAAATGCAGACAAGAGCACACAAGGTCCACTTATAGGAACCTGTTCTTCTCTGCCTATATCGGATATGGAAGAGGCCGAAATGAAGAGAGATGTGAAGGCAGGGGCAAGACTGGTACAGAGCCTCGGCAGAAACAAGACATCAAGTGACAACATGGACAGGGGGATGGAAGATCCTCTGCTGTCCTAGGGGTGTCTATGGAATGCACACTCATCCATATGGGCACTAACTCTGGCTACTTAGGGATGCTGACAGAGTTCAATGATGGGTTTTGAGAGAGGAAAAAAAAAAAGCAGAATCCCTGTCTGTTAGATTTTTAAGTGTGTATATGTCTCCGTGTGTATCCATGTATGTGCAGGTGTGTGGCAGGGCAGGGGGTGGGGTGGAGGCAGGGCAAGGATCAGTCTTTGCATTCTTCCTCATGACCCTGTTATTTCGAGGCAGGGTCTTACTGGAATTTGGAGCTTCCTAGTTAAGCTAAGCAAGCTCTCCAGTAAGTCCAGAATCCTTTCTGTCTCTACCTTCCAAAGTTGGGATTGAGAACACATGCCATTGTGCCCAGCTTGAAATTTTCCCTTTCCCTCTTTGTGTGCACGCATGCGCACGCACACACACACACCATAAAATGTGTGTAGAGGTTAACAGACAATCTTTGACAGTCTTCATAAGCCAATTCTCTCCTTCCACCCTGTGAGATTCAGACTCAGCGGCAAATATCTGGACCGATTTAGCCATGTGTCAAGCCAGCTGGCCTGGTTTCTTACAGATGCTGGGCATCAAAGTCCCATCCTCAAGTACGCCCAGCATGCGTTTTGATGGACAGAGCTCTCCAGTGGCCTTTTCAATGTTCCCTATGTATTTTCTCAAATTAGTCTGGACAAGCACAATGCATGGTGTGCAAAAAGACTTCATAATTTCCATAGGGCTGTGTTTAGGAGGAGCAATTCACCAAGAGCTGGCACCTTGACGGTTCATCTCGATGTACTTGTCTCGGAAAGCATCTCTGCACAACCTATACTCGCACTGTCAGTACTTTGGTAAAGAACAGATTGATGGAGAAAAGGTAGGCAAGCCAAACCTTCCCTGAGATCTGCCAGAGAGTGTCACTCTACAGAGAGCTGAGTAATGAACGTGGTCGGCAGAAATGAATGTCGAAAACATGCGTAGTACAGTAAAAGGTAATTTAGGAGAAGACATGGTTTTGGTGTTGTCTTCAGCATCCTCAAACAGCTCCTTATATTCCTGATTTTTTGTCTGGGGATGGGGCAATAATGTAGTATTTGAACTGTGACCACATCATTTTCAATCAGTGTCAACAACTATATAAGCTGCCCAAAATGACAAACATCCATTGAGCACAATTATGTGACAGTGTCTCCTTGTGCTTTGGGAATTTAGGCATTGCCAATAAATTATCCCTCATTTCATGAAGTTCAGAGTCTATTTAGTCTGAGTCAAAGTAAACAGTACAAAATGTATGCTTCCAAACTGAAATAGGTAGGATGCAAAGGGTCCTAAGAGATGATGGAGGAGGAGAAGTTAGCACAAGCTAAGCATGGGATGAAGAAGAAATGGTTCTGAGCAGGGCAAAGCAAAGACAACAAGGCCCAAAGATCAAAGTAACGGATCCGAAATGCTTGTTAGAGTAAAACAGAACTGGGCTCGAGCATTGTCCCAGCTTCACAACCAGCGAGCAAAGGCTAGCATCTTTGATTAGCATCTGTGATTAGAATCTTTGATTACATGTTTATTTTGTATCTCGCATAGAACAACGTTAGGATGCAGTTGTGAAGGAGAGGAGGCATTTCTGTCTTCTCTGAGAAGTAGTTAAGACAGGTGTACATTCTAATTCTTCAGTATTTAGCAATGTGAAGTATCTCATCTGAATATTTAGTACCTGCCCGTGATTCACGCATAAAAACTCTCTGGGCTACAAAATGTACGAGAAGATTCACTGCTTCACACCAAGAGATGGCACATCTAAGGGGCTGGAGAGATGGCTCAGAGGTTGAGATGGCACATCTGTGGTGCCCAGCACTGTCTCCCCTAACTCCTCTCCTGGAGCTAGCGCTGATTGTCACTGACAAGCCTTTTCAGTCTGTTACAGAACATGGATTCCACTGCAGTATTGTTCTGCCTCCACCTGTAGAATGTTATAGTTTGAAACTATGTTTTGCTTCTTTTCTGATCCCTGAGACACATCGCTCAACGTTAACAACTTCGGGGTGGGCAGATTTATTTTGGCTCACGTCTTTTGAGTTCAATCTTCTGTTACTTGTCACCAATACTGTGGCGTGGTGGACTAGAACTAGATGGCAGGACAGGAAGAAGGAGGGTTAGGGACACTTCTAGCTGAAGTTTGAAAATATTTTAACAGTTTGTTATTTGTCCACTAGATGGCGCCTTTATACTTCTTTGTTTCCCTCCAAATCCAAGCAGGAGGCCAGAAAGCAACCTGCAGGTTTAAACAAATTCTCTGTGAGTGCAATATCCTGGCCTATTATATCAAACTGCTTCACTTCCGAGATTCCTGCCTTTTAAAATATAATTGTAAAAATTTAGTCCTTAGCGAGCCGTTTCTCCTTTATGCAGTGCTTTCCCGAATCCCCAGCTCTGGCTTCCACTTCCCTTTACTAAGGAGCCAGATCCAGTGCCCATACAGGTCAGTGTGCCCTCCATAGACACCCCTAGGACAGCAGAGATGTTCCGTCAACGCGTCCATGTCGTCGCTTGTCGAGGCTCTGTACCAGTCTTGCCCCTACCTTCACATTTCTCTTCATTTCGACATCTTCCATACCAGAGCTGCAGGACCAATCCCCTGATTACTTAAAGTCCTGCTCAAATTATGTCTACTTGTTGGAAACAGGCTGCCTAAGGACTTCGAAAGAAAGAAGTGCATTCAGTGTGGCGACCCTTACAGGTTTGGCTCCCAGTGTGGCTGGATGATGTGGCTCTGGGGTCTTCTGGGAAGCCAGGCATAGTGGGTGGGATCACAGCGACTGTGGAATCCCAGTCTCTAGTGTTTCTCCACGTCACCGCTAGAGAGTTTGCTCTTAGCCTACTCACTCAGCGGCAGTAAGCCACCCTCCATTATCCCCATTGAGTTAGCACGTGCAGACACTTAGCCACTGACCATCCCGAACCGAGGGCTAATATAGCTCTCCTGTATTTTGTATAATAACACAAATCCGATGGGTGCACACCCAAACACATGCATGCAGAAACACGTACAGGCACATACAAATACACACATGCACAATACATCTACGCTTATACACATGAATACATGCACACAAAGCACAGGCACACACACACAAATACACACACACCACTCAACACATATACACAGATTCACACAGACACATAGAACAATGCACATACACACAGAGAACACGCACGCATACATACATACACGCACAGCAATGCATGCCTACATACACACAGTCACATTCATATTTATAGGTAGTTTCAGATTCAGGCACTCTGACACCCCATGGCTCAGATTTCTCTGTAGAGGTTTCCTACAGCCAAGGTTCCTTGGCTCCTCTTTGCCTAGCCTGACTCAGTCACACACCAACAATGGAGCCCATAGGGACCAGTTTCCGTAAGGTTAGAAATTGGGGTGTTTTTTGACAATGCCACAAAAGCTGCTGACCTCCAGCTAGAATGAAGTTGTTCGTCCCACGTGAAAGAGAGAATGCCTGGGGTAGGGGAAAACGCGCAGACACGCGGACAGTGTTTCTAAAGGACTCAGCTGTTTCGGGTGCTGGAACAAAAGAAAACTAGGAAACTGATAACAAGAATGTTTGGGAACAGGGATTCCTGAGAAAGCGCACAGTGAACTCTTCAGAGCTTGTGCCCGCCAGAGGGCACAGTGACTCTGTGGAGAGAAGCCCTCGGTCCAGGCTTCAGCTGGTTGAAAGTTGAAAACCAGCTGGAAACTGGCTCCCCGCTCGGTCCCATTTACACTGCTTTCTGCAGGGAGCCCTCAGGTTGCCAGCCTCGGTGGGAGCACCCTAGAACAAAGCCATAACTCAACTTCTCCTCAGCGCCTCTTCTGAGTGTGTGGGATCAAGCTGGGTGGAGACCCCCTGACAAGATACGGAGAACATCTGTGTCTGGCTCGCGGGCCCTTTTAGGAAAGGATGCATGGGGCAAGCATCTGTGTCTGGTTCGTGGGCCCTTTTAGGAAAGGATGCCGTCGTGCGCTGCCTGCATGGGGCAAGCAGGCTCGGAAGGGCCTGCCAGACAAGCAGGGAGGCAACTGGTGATCCGCACAGACAGAAGGTCTTTCTAACCCACCCCTTCAGGGAGATGCAGAGCTTCCCCCGCTGCAGACAGCTGCTCATCTGTCCAGATGTGAGCCCGGCAGTTGTCTGTGGGATCCAGCAGGCTTTATTCTCTACTCTGAAGCCCCTTGCTCCTTTGTCCCGTCACACTGGGACTCACTGTTTCTCGTGGTTAAGACAGGATTTCTGTGATCATCCTGTGCCCCTGGGTGGAGTGAGAGAGCTTTCCTAAAAGACAGGCTTTTCACTGGCGTGCTGTGCGCTGCAGGGGTAGCAGACTTGCTTTGGTTTTCTCTTGTTAACCTGTACATTGTTAGCAGAACTCTGTCCTGGCAAAGAATGACAATCCCTGAAGACCTTTCCTCCTGCTTGCTGTCCAACCTTTGGCTCTCAGGTGTCCTGTTGCATGCCTGGAACAAGAGGTGTGCTGAGAGGAAACACCTTGTTCTGACAGAAAGATCTGCAGACACGGTGGGGGCCTGGGATTTTAGCCTCGGAATCCCATATTCAGTTACCCTTTCTCTTAGTGTTTACGCCACTATTGCAAAGTCATCCTGCAGCTGCGGAGGGAGACAAAAGGAAGTAAGGCCTGGGATTCCAGAGGAGGGCACTGTGAGCCTACGTGGTCCAGAGTACTAACAGCTCTATTGCCATCCCCGTAGGCATACCTATCACTGTGTTGCTTTATTAACTTGGTTGCCATGGCTACTGGGCTAAAGTTATATCTACTTCAAGATGCCAAGTGGACAATCACGCTATGACTTAAGGAAAAGCTATACCACATAGCATGTATTTCTCTTCAAAGATAGAGATTAACATCAAATCTACATCATCTCTTTCCTGGTGCAATTTACCAGTAAGCCACCATCATCTCTTGCTAGACCGAGAGACTCCTAACATGCATCAAGACCATCACTTTTTTCTTCCCCTTAATATAAAATTTAAAAAGTAATCCAAGTTTGCAACACAAAGTCAGACTATGTACTTCAGAACAAAAATCCTTCTAGGTCTTTGATTCTTACTGAAATTCATATTCAATATCCTCAGTGTCTTAAGGCTCTGACTTAACTGGCTCCTGGGCCCTTCTCCTCACTAACCACATTTCCACATAACAGTTCACTAGTCCTCCCCACAGTTGTGGGAAACACAATTTAACAGGGACATGACAGAGGACAACTAGAAGCTGCTTCCTTCTCTGCAAGCCCTTCCTGGTGTAAGGACATAGAGAGTATGGGTTGTGCATGAGGAAGTCGGACTACTCTAGAATCTTCTAGAATATCACCTTGGAATTCTCAGGCACATCAAATGTCTTATTTTGTTTATGAACCTCGCAGGTTTAACAGGCTTTCTCTTTTGGGCCACCAACCAGCTCCCAAATCATGACATGAAGACATCATTAGTTAGGAATGATCGGTCTTATCTTATACTTGCCCCACTAGCTCTTTTACCTTAGATTATATGTTTTCTCCTCATCTACATTTGCCTTGGAGCTTTTTATGTTTCTTTCTTTCTGTAAAGTATTTTTCCTTGGCCAACAAACCTCTCTGCTGATGCAACAATCCAAATCAGACCAAATTAAAAGATGCCCAGGTTTAACGGATGCCAGCACTCCTTAGTGGTCCCCCGGGAAAACACAGAGTGGGGGGAAGGAGAACCTGAATGACCACTGGAGAGGGAAAAGGGGAGGCCATGTGTTCATTCTCTGGGGGGCAGTTTAAATAGCCTGTGGGAGTGATCTTGATCCTCCCTGGGTAGGGAGGCTTTCTTGACCCTCCCTAGGGAGGGGTCACTGTTTGGTGGACTTTCTTGGAGGTGGAGTTTGGACTGTGACCACTCCCAGGGGAGGGGGCATGGAATGAAGTTTTTTGCCCAATATTTTAATATGGATGCCAAGGGGCTGGGGTGAAGCCCCCAACAAAACATTTCAGACTCTTTGTATAAAGGCATATTAGGGAGCTGAGGTGATGCTTTTAACCAAACACTTTCTTTCTCTCTCTCTTTCTTTCTTTCTTTCTTTCTTTCTTCCTTTCTTCCTTTCTTTCTTTCTTTCTTTCTTACTGTCCTGCTTCCTCTAGTGTCTGGATGGCTGGTGGCTGCCTCACTTCTGGCCCCAGGCATGTCCTTTTCTTCCTCTCTCATTCTCTCCTACATCTCTCCTGAGCCTAGATTTCTCCTTCAACTTATTCTCTCTGCTTACCCTCTCCTGCCTTGTTATTGGCTGTCCAGCTTTTTATTAGACCAATCAGGTGCCTTAGGTAGGCAAGGTGAAACAAATGCAACACATCTTTCCATAGTTAAAATAATATTCCACAGCACACAGGTTTTGTTATTTTGTAATAACAGATTGAAAAAAACCTCAAACATTTTCTTTTCTCGGTTACTGTTGAGGTTTTCTTCCTTGAACAGGGCTCTTCTCTGTTCTTCTCATACCTAATCTCTCACATTGCAGGGCTCTCAGTTCAAAGGTCACATCTATGATGATGTTTTTCCTACCTACAATAATTAGAGCCTTCCGTAGGCCATCAGTAGCACAATACTTTTTTTAATGTTCTTATCACAATATAAAATATCCATCATTGTTCATTTTTCTGTCAACATATCTGAATGCTCTATTACCTTTTAAAAACCCCAGTTGATTTTCTTTATCTGTCTGGTGAGTGGATGAAAACATGGATGAAGAAATGAGTCAGCCAGCAGAAAGACCATTGTATCATACTGGTAATTATCAATGTTTCTTTATAAAGTCAGAGAAAATTTAATTCACACGGTTTTTTGGTGCGAGACAATTCTGTCAATCATGTTTTAAATAAACGCTGATTGGCCAGGCAGGAAGTATAGGCGGGAAAACCAGACAGGAAGTAGAGGTGGAATAAGGAGAACAGGAGAAATTGGGAAGCAGGAAGCTTCCCTGGGATTCCTGTGCAGATCTCCAAGGAAGCAGCATGTGTCCCTGTCCCAGCTGAGAAAAGGTACCGGCCATGTGCCTGGCATGGATGGGAACAATGGGTTAATATAACTTATGGGAGCTAGTAAGAAGCCTGAGATAATGGGCCAATCAGTTAATAACCTAATGTAGACTCTTTGTGTGATTTTCTTTGTGGCTTGCTGGCTGTAGGGTACTGGGCAGGATAGTAACCCCCACCAGCCAGCCCTCGTGTTACAGTTTTTCTATCTCCCATGCTTGCTACTGAAAATTCCAGTTTATGTATAATTTTTTTCTCTAAGAAAAGTTATTTTCCCTGAATGATCAGACATTAGTCATAAACAAAAGTGTTAATGTAACTAACAGGTAGTTTCATGAATTCATCTGGTCTTCTGGGAGATTCAATTGAAGATTAATCAAATGTTGGGATTTAAAAACTTGTTGAGTAATGGTTGAGATGAAGTCAAAAGATTTGAAAAGATGTTTGTGTAGTGATATTTCATTTTTATTTTAATAAACGAAGCTTTCCTGAAGAACAGAGAGTAAAAACAGCCATACTGATCAGCCTTACAGACCAGGCAGTGACTGAGATCAAGTTTTCCTGCTCATATGAGAAATTTCTGCCTCCTCTCCTTGGTCCAAGGCTGCTGCAGCTTCTGAGCCTTTGAAAAACATTAACTGGGAAAACCCTTGGCTCAGTAGCTTCTGGTTTTCTCCATCAGGGTGCTCTGGGGGTTCGACTTTTCTAAGAAAAGTCTTACTTTACGTATTGGCAGTTTTAAGTGTGAACACAACTCTTTCTTGAGAAATTGCTTCTATGTCATGTATGCCTTTCTGCTCTGCTCTTTGTCCTTGATCCGTGTTCCACTGATCCCCGACAAAAGCAGACAGCAGTAACTATGCCACCACATGAATGCTTAGCTGCCTTGAAGTCTCCTCTACCAAGCTAACTAACTCACCTGCGACTTCACCCCCACTGAGAATTTCAGGACGTGGATAAAAATGTATACAAATACAAATAGAATTAAAATAAAAGGCTTCCTGTCCAATTCCCAATAAAATCTTTCTTTCCAGTTGAAAATGCATGATCTATGCTGCCCACACTTCCGTTAGTACTCTTGTCTTTATTCCCCATCTGAATCAACCATTAAGCTCTACTCATAGATTCTAAGGTAGCTAGCCTTTCTTTCCCTCCCTCTTTTCCTCCCCCAAGTTCCCACCCTCCTTCTCCTTCTTTGAGACAAAATCTCACATAGTCCAGACTGACTTTAAACTTGCTGTGTAGCAGGGGAGGACCCTGTACTTCTGGTCTTTCTGGCCTCCACCTCTTGAGTGCTGGATACTCTAGGGCTCCTGTAGGCCACAAACTGAAACATCAGCTCAGTTTCCTGAAAATCAGCTTCAAAGAGAACCATACAGTCAAGTTTAATCACAGCAAAAACCTTACCTCGATGGCACCCATTTCTGTGTTAGTTACTTTGTGTCACGATACTTGTCAGGGACAATTTATAGGAGTAGAAGTTTATTTGACTCACACTTTCAGAGAGGTTCCCTCTATCACGGCAGCCTAGTTCTTGCTAGCACGGGTAGGTGGGAAAGCCTGTTCACATCATGGCAGACCAAGAAACACCGAATGCACCTAGAACCAGGGGCCACTTAAAAGCCTTCCCTTGGTAACCTGCCTTCCCCCGAAAAGCCCCACCTTCTGAGTTCCACAATGTCTTAAAATAGTGTCATTATCCAGTGAAGAAGCCTTCAAAGCACACAAAAGCCCGTTAGGAACATTTCATATTTAAATGACAGCATGTGTCCATGATATCTGTGTCTAGAGATGGTTTTAAAGCTTCCTGTACAAGCTGGATGCTTTGTGAAAATCCTTTTATAATTGCCCTGGCAGTGACATCCGGTGTGAACTGAGTGAAGCGGCTACAGTTAGCATCTTTTGTTTGCTCTTGATCTCAAGAGAAGCGCATTTAGACCTGCTCCATTAAGTGTGACAGTAGCTGTGTCTTTCATAGATGCTTTTTATCTCGTGGAGAAGGCTTCAGCTTATTTGTGGGTTGCAAGTGTTTTATGGTAGAAAGGTGTTGGATTTTGTTGAATGCTTTTTTATATATAGTTTTTAAGACAATCATGATGTTTTATCCTTTATTTTATTATCATGTGCTACACTGATTGATTTGGGATGTTAAACAAACTGTATTATTACAATAAACCCCACTTGACCATGACATTTAACCTTCTTTATTTATCACCGGATTCATTTCATCAATATTTTTGGTGAAGATATTCTAGCCGTTAAGGGACATCACTGGGTGGTTCTATTTTATGGGGCTGGCTCTGTTGAACTGTCAGAATGATAACAGTTGTACAGAGAGGGGTAGGGGGAAAGCTTTTGTTTCCTGTTTCAAAAGATCCTATGAAGAAATGGTATGGGTTTTTGATTTTTAAATGTATAACTGAAGCCCTTTGGCTTTGGGAAATGGTTAGTGGAACTTTGCCACTTAATAATGTAGAAGCGTGTTTGTTTAGCCTACGGTAGCTTTGTTGATTAAGTTTCAGTAGCTGGGTGTTTCATCTGCTTTATCCTAGTTCAGTACTTCGTGGCAGGCTCACTAGGAAGGCCAAGGTCACTAACAATCTCTCCTCTTCAGCTCTGAGCTTTACTAACTGGTCTCTTTTCTCTCTTTTTCCTATTGGGACTCTCTAAAGGTGTATTGGCTGGAGCCCAGATATTCTTATTGATTTTTCCTTTTGCTTTTCTATTCTTTCGTTTATTTTCCCTCTAACCTTTATTAATTCTGTCCTGTCCTGCTTGGTTCTATTTAGTTTGATGCCTTAAATGCTAATATATTTAATAATATATTAAATATATAATATTTTATATTATTTCCTTTGGGGACTTTTTGATAATACATCTATGAATTTTAGTTCTATATGATAGATTGACTGTCAGGGTATCATCCTGTGCTTAAAAACCCATGGTTTACTTTTCCTCCCAAGATACAGAATACCTTTCTGCCAACTCTACTGTATTACATGTTTGAGATTCTGTAGGCTCAATATAAAAGATTTTATTAGATTTATATTAATATTTTTCAATCTCAATGTACTTATTTTATATCCCATGAGAAGAAACTCTGCTCATTTTTATTCTGTAAATTAGAAGATTGAGTTAAATAAAGATAAAGAGTTTGAAATGCATAAGAGGTAGACTAGAAAATAAAATCTTATAATGTCTGGCTCCCATGCTTACTGAGTTATGCAGTGATGTACAGCTCCTGCTCATTTTTATAAACATACCTATATATGCATATATATGTAAATATATAAATTATTGTTATTTTACATTTGTTGCTGTTTTAGCTATATGTATGTCTCTGTGACTGTGTGAGGGTGTTAGATGCCCTAGAATAGGAGTTACAGAAAGGTGTGAGCTGCCATGTGGGTGCTGGGAATTTAAACTTGGTCTTCTGGAAGGAAGTCGGTGCTCTTAACCACTGAGCAGTCTCTCCAGCCCTGCTTCTGTTCTTGATAAACATTATTATTTAGTGGGAAAATGAATATAAGAAAGTCACATATAATTGTAAAATGGAAAATTGCAATTTTGTTTGTAGTCTTTGCACAAAAATGCTACCTGGGTCCCCAGGGGTAGCTGTCTCAGCTGTGGGCTGTGGAGTGTAAGGACATCATTGAGATGTTAGTTCACCCACTCAGCTCATGTTTTATCATCTACCCCTTACCCGGCTGACTCCTTTGTAGGTGCCACAATCAAATGAATGTGTATTTTTGCATCAAAGTGAATTTTAGCAGGGCACAGAGGTACCCACCTAATTTAATCCCACACTCACGAAGCAGAGGCACTGGGAGTGCTGTGAGTTTGAGGGCAGCTTTCACGGAATGCCTTCTTTCAGTTAACAATGGTTGCCTATCTTTATGTGGCTTAATAGCTCATGTTTGTCACTGAATAATGCTCTCAAGAAACACATTTCAATTTATCCATTCGTCCACTGAATTACAAACTAGTTGTTGCGAGTTTCCTAGTGATTCTGTTGGTCTTTAGTGAAGTAGCAGTGAATATTTACACTAAAGCTATACAAGTTTTTTTTTTTAATCAGTTGAGATTGTTTTTCCTAACCAAATGAGTTTTTCAATCATTTTTCAAATCAAATGAATTTTTTTCAAATAATTCTCTTGGAGTACAGTGGCTGGATTGCATAGTATGATCATATTTAGCTTTGTAAAACATGCTCAAACCATTTTCTATAGTTGCTATGCCATTTTCCATTCTAAATAATTAATACTGAGAGCTCCTATTGTTTCAAATCTGCATCTGAAATATTACAAGTTTTGTGTTTAATTTATTATTATTGCATGTGTATGTGTGTAGACCGTGTGCATGTACATGTGTGTTCACAGTGTGTCGGTGCATAGATCTATGCACAATGCACCTGTACATGTGCACATGTATGTAGAAGCCAAACGCTGGCCCCAGATATCTTCCTGGATCACTCTCCATAATATGTATTGAGGCAGGCTCTCTCACTGGACCTGAAACCTGCTGCATCTGCTAGTGAGGCTAGCCAGCTAGCTCTTGGGATTTCCCATCTTCAACTCCCGTATGTTAGGACTGCAGTTCCATAGGACTTTGATGTGAGTTCTGAGATGTAAACTCTGGTCCTCATGATTGCATGACAAGTGTTTTTACCGACTCAGCAATAGCCAATACTTGTACTTTTGGTCAATTTGATAGGTAATTTTAGTGGCATCTCTTTCTTTTTCTTTTCCTTTTATATGACTTCTAGGTGGGATCTTTTTATGTAGTTCATGGGTCTCCTACTTCAGCCTCCCACGTGGTAGGATGACAGCTTATGCTCCACCATGCCTGTTGCTAACATTTCATAGTTTATACTTTCCTAGGAATGAAGTATTTTTGCATACTTAATTGTTGGTGGAGTACCTCTCAGATTATTAATATTAGTTTCTATGTGAAAAGCAAACCTTTGGCGTATGCCAAACGAGTTTGTTCTTATACTATGAATTGTAGATGTGTAGAGATTGAACTGATGGACAGCAGGGGAGCAGCACTTGGGAAAACTCTGAAGTGGGGATGCTATGACTCTGGGAAGCTAAGCAAGCAAAGGCAGAGACTGTGAATGTTCATGCCACACTGCAACCGTGAGGCACAGCATCGTTTCTCACAAACCGACTAGCAATCTTTCATGCGTATGTATAATGTGTATGCATATATGTATATGTATGTCCATATAACACACACAGAGAGAGAGAGAGAGAGAGAGAGAGAGAGAGAGAGAGAGAGAGGAAGGTTTGCCTAGAAATGTTGTCCCCAGCGGTAAGGAGTGTAGAAATTTGGACTGATTTGGAGCATCACAGTAGGAAGTGCTACCCATATGCAGACAGGATTTCACACAGACTTCATCTGTTGCAACAACACAGATGAGAGAGTTAGAGGTTAAAGTGGTATAACCTAATAATCCTGGCTAAAGGATTCTCTGTCCAGCTCTTCCATCTAGCTGAAACGATGAAACTCTATTTAGCAGACCTTCGTGTGGGCCACACTGACAACTGACCTGAGAGTCCTCTTACTAATTCAGACTTCATTGAGAAAAACCACCTCATTTATCTCAGACTAGAAGCTGAAGTCGTCAGTAAACCAACCATGTTTTCTAAAGTCTTCCTCTATTCTTTCAATCCATTTTGCACGAAGGAGCCAGGCTTTTACAGTGTTGACGGCAGCAGAGAGCTTGCTAATGGATTCTGTCATCGCTGGTTACTGAGTACTTGTGCTGAGCCTGAAGTGGTGTGGAGTACTTCAGAAGGGGTTCTTCCATCAGGATCTCCAGTACTGAAAATGGAGGAGAGAAGAGCACTGTTTCTGTTTATCTACTGTAGTTAAATCAGTGGCGTTCAGCTTTCCTGTTGGATTCATTTTGAGGCAGAGGAGTTAAAACCATATCAACAACGGCAACTCCTTAAGGGATTTATTGGTAGGGTTGGCAGTTCAAGGCTATTCGTGGAATTCCCCTGCTGAGTTTGGGTGGGGTTCATCCAGCTACTGCAACGGAGATAGACATAGCTGACTAATCTGTAAGCATGCTAACAAAGTAGATGGCTATGCTTTCCAGGGTCACTTTTTAAAAAAAAAAATTCTTGAAAATAGACTTTCTTTCCTCATGAATATATTCTGATCACTCTACTCCTCCAAGTCTGGATCCTCTCCTTTTCTGTCTCTTAAAAAAGCAAACATGCTTCAAAGGGATAATAATAATAAAGCAAAATATAGTACATTTTCTGTGAAAATATAGTATTTAATAAATTCTATAATATAGTATCTTTTCTGTAAAAAATACCTGCCATAAACATTTAAGGAAGGGAACACTTATTTTGGTTCACACATTCAAAGGTCTCAATTCCTGCCGCTTGTCTCCGTGGGCTTTGGTAGAACACTGTGGAGCATGTTGTAGAGATGCACCATCTCTTGCCACACAGAAAGCAACAAGAGAAGAAGAAATCAAGAACAGATATAACTTTCACTTACCTTCCCCTGTGACCCACTTCTTCCAACTAGGACCCACCTACTACACAAAAAATATAGGCTTTTGCTGTAAGATGCTGTATACATCAGACTCATGACTTAGAGGAACTGAGCTGGAAATGGCTTGAAATCCTCTCCTCAAGGATTTGTTCTCAAAGTATTGCAAGCTTCCAAAGGAGAAAAGCAATTAAAAGCCCTACATAGCTGTAAAGTGACTCTGAAAGCTAAGGATGTTGAGAATTTCCTTAAGTGTCTTTCAGTCATTTGAGGTTCATCTATTGAGAATTCTCTGTTTAGGTCTGGACCCCATTTTTTTAATTGGATTATTTGTTCTTTTGAACCACGATCCAGAAAGACAAGTTTAATATGTATTCACTCATAAGTAGCTTTTAGACATAAAGCAAAGAAAAAACAGCATATAATCCACAGCCCCAAAGAACCTAGACAACAAAGAGAACCCTAAGAGAAACTTACATGAATCTATATAGGAAGGAGAAAAAGACAAGATCTCCTGAGTAAATTGGGAGTGTGGGGGTCACAGGAGAGGGTAGAAGGGGAGGGAGAGAAAGGAAGGTAAGTAGAGAAAAATAATAAAAAACAATAAAGCAATAAAAAAGAATCTTGAATCTTGAAAAAAGAGGGAGGAAGAGAATGAGAGAAAGAGAAAATAAGGAAGAAAGAGAGGAAGAGGTCTGGAGCCAGACACACAGATAAGAGAATCAGGAGAGTAGGACACCCAGAAGGAAAGAAATAAAGGTAAAAATCCCAGAGGCTAAACATAGATGAAGAGAAATAGCTTAAATTAAATTATAAGAGCTAGTGAAACAAGCATAAGCTAAGACCAAGCATAACTACTAATAAATCTCCATGTCTTTATTTGGGAGCTGGTTGGTGGCCAAAAGAAACCTGTTACAGTACAGCTTCTCTGTTTTATACGGAAGGCACTGCCTTGTAGCACATATCCTGGTTCACTGGCTCTTATGACCTTTATTTTTCTCTTTTTCTTCTACTTTTAAGAGGATTTTAAAAGTTGAAATACAATTTTATTACTTTGCCCTCTTCTTTTCTCCTTCCAACTATTTAGCTTTGAACCCCACTTATGCCCAACTCTCAAACTTATAGCTCTTTCTCTTTATTATTATTATTCCATAGATAAACATAGGCATGTGTGTGTGTGTGCATGCAAATATATGTAATTACAACTGGAGACCAGCCTTGTCTACATAGTGAGAATCTATCTCAAAAACATCAACAAGCTCTCTCTGTTCCCCCAAATCCAATCTCCCAGTCTCATTCCCAGCTCTGCAACAGAATACCCATGTCAGCCTTTGCTGTCCCATCTCACATCTTCTGTGGATC
>JAQHUG010000190.1:1722301-1740319 GCA_028555095.1 Dicrostonyx torquatus | reverse complement strand
AAAGTTTTTTAAAAAAGAAGAATTTGCAATGTCCTCTCGATTGATGTTGTGGATCAATGCTTGCTCCCCAGCTTGTGGCACTATTTTGAAGACTGGAATTTTTAGGAGGTAGGATGTAGCCGAGAGGCAGGCCTTTCAAGATTATACTCTGAGGTCATTCTGGCCTGCTTTTTCTGCCTAGCCTGCTGTCATTGGCAGGCTTTCCACCACATAGCTGTTTGTGTGGCCAAGAAGCCTGCCATGCCTTTCTTACCATGATTTTAAAATGCTCTGAAACTGCAAGCCAAAATTAAGTCTTTTCTCCCTTCACTCATTTCTGCAAGATATTTTGAAGTAACAAAAAAAAAGGAAGAAAGAAGTGATCTAGGAGGTAATATATTCAATCAGATATGCATTAGTTAAAACATGACTGATCACCCAAATATATACAAGAATGTATAAGCAGACTTCTTGCATGGGGTGCAATTTCTCAAGAAAGCAAAGCATTTGCATGGCACAAAATGCACCAACACAAGGAGAGAGAAGGAGGATGGAAAGGTTCTCATCCTTCATAGATTCTCATCAAGCGCTGATTCTCAAGTGTTTCACTGTGCTATTAGCTTCATTGCCGTGCAAAAGCTGTTAAATTTGTACAATCCTATAGGTCTGTTCTTGGAGTTATACACTTGGAGTTAATTGCTGGAGTAATGATGCAGGTTCATCTTCCCCACCCCCAAAAAAGGAAAGTTGGGGAGCTATGTCCAGTCGGTGTGGGACTCCTATATATTGATGCCAAAGATACTATTGTAACATGAAACCTGATGGAGTACCAACAAATTAGGGCTATTCATTCACCTCAAAGATGGCAAAGAGTCCTCACTGAATGGTCAGAAACCTGAGGATGAATAGCCCAGAGATCCAGGCTAGAACAAAATATGACTGGCAATAATAACAATAGCAATAATAACAATACATTTAAAAAGAGTCAACTAAATGATTCCTAATGATACTCTGCTATATTTATAGATTGGTTCCTTGCCGAATTGACATCAGAGAGGCCTCATTTGGCAACTGATGGGAGCAGATGTAGAGACACATAGTCAAACATTAGGTGGGAGCTCAGGGAACCCTTTAGAATAGGGGGGAGGAAGGATTGTAAGAGAGAGAGAGGGATAGAGAACACCACAAGAGCATGGTCCACAAATTCAGGACTTTGGGGGGTTTGCAGAGACTGAAGCAACAATTAGGAAGCCTACAAGGGTCTAAGCTAGATCCTCTGCATATATGTTATGGTTTTGTATCTTGGTGTTCACTTAGGACTCTCAATGGAGAGAGAAGGGGATGGCCCTAACTCATTTGCCTGCTCTTGGGACCCTTTGTTCTCCTCCAGAGTTTTCTCACCCAGCCTTGATATGAGGATGTGTGCCTAGTCTAACTGTAACTTGTTATGCCATGTTAGGTTAGGTTGATATCCATGGGATCTCTGAAGGCAAATGGAGGAGGAAAGGATTTGGGGGAAATGAGAGGTCGGGGGAGGTGATAGGAGAGGAGGAAGGGGAAACTGCAGTCAGGATGAAATGTATGAGAGAAGAATAAAAAAAGAGAAGTAAAAGTCCAAAGGCAGGAGATGAAGTTAATCAAGATGGTCCTGCTGGGAAGCTGGGAACCAAGAATCTCTGTTCATCTTTGGGGTCCTGAAATGGGCTTTCAGTTTAAACGGGGGAACTGAGAAGAAGGTAAAGGCTTCATCCCAGACCAACATGGCTATCAGCTCTGTCCTAGCTTTTCAAGGTGGCCTTGGAGAAGTCCTTTTCATGAAGGGATAGCCTGGTTCCCATCAGGTGGTTGTTCTTGTTGGGGTGGGAGCTTAGGAGGACGAGGGATATAATTTCTTCCTTTTAAGGGTGGTCTATGAGGCTGATATTTCCACAGTCTATGGTGCTTTCAGATTTAGGATAAATGACTGCAAACTTCCAGGTACCTTTTTTTTTTTTAAAAAAAAAAAGATCTAGAGTAGCATATTGTCAATACTGACAATAAGACACCTTATTTTTTTTTGTCTCTGTGTCTTCAGGCTTGAAGAGGGATGAGGTAGGGTAAAAATTACCCATTTTCAGACACCTCTTGGTTAACATACCTATTCATTGGTCATATAGTGTCATATAGAGCAATGATAAAGTTGGGAAATTGTGTGACCCAAAGTAAAAGGGACTAGTATAAGATGAAGACAGAGACATCCTGCCTCCATATTGGTTTCAGTTATCTGTGACCTCAAGTGAGAACCATATGACTACTCCATCATATCTGCTTTACTAATATTCCAATTCTATCTATATTCTATACAGATTAACATGTAAAACTATTGTATTTTAAGATTTAAAGTAGAAAAATTCATCACACTTTAAATTTTCTTTACATGAAGGGCTGACTTAAATAGTATATGTGTTATGACTTGAATCTAAACTATTACATATAGTTCCATGTGCTGAATTCTTGGTCCCCCGTTGTGGGTGCTAAAAATATTTAGGTAGTTCTTAAGAACAGAGGGTTTAGTTGAAGGAGGCAGATTACTGGTGACAGGCCTTTGGGAGTAATATTAATGCCAAATTCTTTCCTTCATCTCAACTTCCTGTCAGCCATGAAGTAAAACAGTCCATCCTCTGGTCCTGCCATCATGTTCCCCTTCATCATCTCAAGCTCAGAATTGATTGGATCAAAGACCATGGAGTGAAACCCTTGAAACAGAACCAACACAAATCCTTCCTCCCAGCTCATTCTCAGGTTTTTGTTAGAGTATTGCAGAAGGAACCACATGCTATGTCATTGAAAAATCTTAATTGTAGGCAAATATGTTATTATTGCTCTGACCCAAATGACCTAGAGTTGGTTCTCCAATCTGCTGTTATTGGACTCTCTTTGGATTTGATTAAGTATGCTAAAAAGTTCTACTTGAACAAATACTTACTAATGAAACGTTTACGAGGAAAATATCTGCTCAGGCTGGGGCTTTTCTGACAATGGTAATGACCTTATTAGTTATTTTAATGACTTTAATAGCGCCTTAGAGAGTAAGAAGATCTGCCATTAAGGGAGGAGAAAGCACAGCTGAGCTGTCTCATTAATGGATTGAACCACTCATTAGCTACTCTTTTCTAAAGTCCCTCATGATGTCCTGGCTAATGGCTACTAGAAATACAGAAGTACTTTAATAGAGGGCCCTCAATCTAAAGCCCTTGTAGCTGTAGCACTGATTACTTTGAACACAATGATAACAACACAAATTAGAGCAGCAGCGAACTACTGAGTGCTTACGATGCATCAGGCACACACAGGAGTAGCATATCTGAAGAGACAAGCTGATTAACTAACACATTTGGCTAGCTAATAGATATCTAATTCAATTTGCACATAACTGCATCAAATTGGGACAGCGGACATGATTGGCCAACTTTTCAAAAGTGTGCAGGTGGAGGAGTGCAGATGGATCCTGAAGGTTCATTCATGGACTTTATGGGAAGATGTACATCTCGTCTTGCCTTCATGGGGGAGACAATTCATTTTTGCTGATGACAAATCTGTCTCAGGCTTACCAAGAAGGCTTCTTATCTTTTAATTGTTTCTTTAATTTTCTCACCTTTCATTTAAAAGCCGTAAGTCTTGAGCTATAGCTCAGTGGTAGAGCACTTCCTTAACATTTGTGAATTCCTGAGCTTTGCCACCAGTACTGCAAAATAAATAAATAAATAAATAAATAAATAAATAAAGCGTCAATAGAATAAAATAATAATTATTCATTTTGTGAGTGAAAATCACTGTATTTGAGGGAGCAGACAAAAGAGACAATGACTTAAAGTCTTTTAATCTGACGCTTGCAGCAATTGATTTGGACCATCCAGCTTCTCCTCTGAGCCTAACTAGGCAGCATGCCAGGGAATTTAGCTCCAGAAATGCTGGTGTCATCCAAGAGCACAGACTGGGAAGTCAGATCTGCATTGATTAGGTCTCTGTCTGTATTATGTGACTTTGCTTGAGTTTTCAGATCTATCAACATTTTTCTATTTCTGGAATTTCAGACACTGGTAAACTACCTCAGTTGACTACAGTGGGAATTGAATTTAAATGAAAGATCTATTCTATGCACAGAATGTATGCAATGGGTGGCAGCTATTATTATTCTTAGGTGTATAATCAATAATGATGGTTTGAGCATCAGTCCACAGCAATAGCACTTTCCTTTAATTTTCTCTGCCTGAAATATAAATACTCCTCTGAAAGCAGAGTTTGAGGATTTTCTAATTTTCTATTTATTCATCTTAAGCTTTGCCAAAATGTTCTGTTAGGAACTGGCTCCTTTAAACATTTGTCAATAACACTATTACCTATCCCTTTTCCCCAGCACCCTGTTCTCTATATTGCTTCCTTGGATTAAACTGTCAAAAATAATGTGGATGCCACCTGTTTCTAAGTATCAAATGACATAATATTTTTTCTCTATATGCCTGTTCCACTTAATAGCTAGATACCATTTGATCTCTAAAATAGCCCAACTGGATGGAACTGGCTTATCTTTTGTACAATGAGTCACTCAGCTGCCATGACTGGTGGCAACCCCTGTACTAAGCTGTGTTTCCCAGGTTTTTTCCCTAGCTCAATGCCTTTTTCTTCAATTAGGTCTTGACATGCCTCATGGGTAGCGTTTTATGTCTCAAACTATCTGTACTGGCTGGTTTTGTGTGTCAACTTGACGCAAGCTGGAGTCATCAGAGAGGAAGGAGCCTCAGTTGAGGAAACGCCTCCTTGAGATCCAGCTGTAAGGCATTTTCTCAATTAGTGATCAATGCGGGAGGGCCCCGCCCACGGTGAGTGGTGCCACCCCTGGTAAATGGCCCTAAGTTCTATAAGAAGGTGGGATGAGCAAACTATGGGGGAACAAACCAGTAAGCAGCACCCCTCAATGGCCTCTGCATCAGCTCTTGCCTCGGGAAGCCTACCCTGTTTGAGTTCCAGTCCTGTAGTCCTTAAGTGATGAACAGCAATGCTGAAGTGTAGGCCAAATAAGCCCTTTCCTCCCCAATTTGCCTTGTGGTCATGGAGTTCCTTCACAGTAACAGAAGCCCTAGCTAGAACCCTGTTCAGAGGAATAGTGTGACCCTCCTAGAAGCTTCATCAAAAAAGGCTACAATTCAGTCTTTTACATTATCCTTATCTTCTAGTTCTAAAACACTTGGCTATTTGACACAAATCATTGCTATTTTATTAGTTTGTCTTTTAGTAGACATTGATTAATAAACAGTAGTATAATCCTGCACATAACACATACTAATTTTTAAATTATATTTCATATTGTTTTGTTGATATAAATGCAAAAATGCCATTTAAGGAGAAATAAAAGTGTTCCAAAATCCATAATTCACTTTTATAAATCTATAAGGAAGAATATGCAGCAACTACTTTTAGTACTACTGTAACATTGAAATCAATAATACAACTGAAAACTGTTTTAAGGGGGAAATTCTAGATGCTTGTCTGAAATAGAGTTTCAAAGTGGATCTCTCTTCTGTGATCAACTTGCCTTCCTCAAGTTTTTGTAATCTTAATTTTCTATATTTGTAGTTTTGGGATTGTTCAGCTACCACTTAGCAAAAAATAGAGGGACCCCACTCCCAATGTAGGGTTTTCATTTTCTCATTTTTAAAGACAGAATTTGGAGTAAGCTGAAGACACTTGGTGTGGCTCGCCAGTCACCACATCACCGAGCTGCTCCTTTGCCCCAGCTCTACCTTTCAGATGGCATTGTACTGAAGCTAGTCAAACACACCTGTGAGGGTTAGTTTTCTGTCAACTTGACACAGGTTAGAGTCAGCTAAGAAGAAGGAACCTCAACTGGGCAGATGCCTGCATCAGACTGACTTGAGAAGAGTGATTAATAATAGCTTTGAGGAGCCCCAAGCTACTGTAGGTGACACCTCCCCTGGGTAGTTGGCCCTGGGTGACAGGAAGTTGTGAATAAACCAGGAGAACAGGCTAGAAAGCAGTGTCCCTCCAGGGTCTTGGCTTCTATTCCTGCCTTCAGGTTCCTGCCTTGAGTTCCTTCTCTGACCTTCCTTGATGATGGCCTGTAAACTGTAGGAGGAAATGCACCCTTCCCTCCCCAAGTTGCTTATCACAGAAACACCTATCAAAGGAAAAGGCAACACATATCCATACAAAGATAAAAACTTCTTGATGCCTTATTCCTCTTAAAAATCTTATGCTAGGAATTTAGCATTGGACCAATGATATTTCCTAATCAAAGAAATAGTATCACACTGACCTATCCTGCATAGTTTTGTTTCTGATGAGGTTTGACTCAAATAATATCTGTAGCTCACATTATCCAGGAAGAATAACCCACTGTGATAGTCTTAAATCTTAGTGCATCAAAGTCTCCTTTTCTCATTTATGCAACATCCACTGTGGCTAGACCTGAATGGTAGCATTCATTAGCATCTTCCTTCCAAATGATGACACTGATAGGAATCCAGGCCTTTAACATTATGGATTCTCACTTCTGTGCATGGTCTCCAGGCGTGTTTGTGTACAGGGCACCCAAGAACGTGAATCTTCTATGAGGATGTTTATGAGCAAGTTTGGAATTACCATATACAATATCTGTCTCCATTGATTAGAGACCGTATATGTAGCCTCCAGGCAATTGCAAACAGCACTAAAAAATATAATCATTCATCATGCTTATGAATGGAAACAAAATGGATTTATAAAATATAGCATTGTCCTTGTCACATAGTTAATAATTAAATTATATCTGTAATATAAAGAAATTATATCTTTGGTATTTTTAGTGTACACATACCAATGTCTCTAACTATTTTATATCATAAAGAAAACAACCAGGTCTATATAATTTTCAGTGTACAATGACTCACACACATAAGGTAGCTAGAATTGGTCCCCTTCATATGATGATAAGAATGAAGGTAATAACTATATCTAGGTATGTGTTTGCTGAATGTGGATTGCTATGGAAGAAGAGAAGAGCAAAGTACCTCATTATTCCATTATTAATTATTATCTGGAGAACCCCAGAACTGACTGTGTAAGGCTGAACTAGGTGATGTTTTCTACCAGAGTACACACTGGTCCTTACATGTCCCCGATGAATGTGTTTTGTAAAATCACAAATGCACAGGGAATAAAAAAAACTTTCGGTGATGCCTAGAATGTATCCCAAATCAGCAAGATTATTTGGTTGCTACTATGGAAGGTAACTTCTTGTGAAAACAAACTGCAAGGTTTTACACAGAGGCAGTGACAGACTGTGAGATGCAGTGACTTCTTCATTGCAGGCCCGAGGAGAATAGACTACCTGTTCCATCAGCTACCAAGATGCTTTGTAATAAGACCATCTGTTTATATCCTGAGTGATTAGCTTTGCTCTCAGATGGGAGTTCGGTCGTGCTTCTGTCTCAGCAAACAGAACTAGGCAGGGGTATCTCCAGTATAAGATGCCTGCCAAGTGACCAGTCTTGTTGCTTAAGTGAAAAATTATTACCTAAAATCCCTTGTTCCGACATTAAACAGTTTCCTGTGTTTTCATCCTACTGTCAAAGTTAAAACGTGGCTTTATACACAGTCTTAGAAGGCGGCATTCTTATAGGCTGCTGAGTTTTCCACACATAGCTATCATCTTTAGGTTGGTCAAAATATCTGTTCAGTCCAACAGGGTCTTTTCATAAAGAAATTCTCCATATATAATATAATATTACATAATATAATATAATATGTAGAATCATAAGATTCACACACAGACACACACAGAGATGCACCTACAGATGCATGCATGTGCGCTCACGCACACACACACACACACACACACACACACACACACACAATAAGTACTCTAGTTCTACCAATGTAGAAAGTAGAAAGCCAGGTCCTTTTCTTTTGCTTCCCAGACTAACATCTTCTGGTTCCTCAGAGGCATTCCAGCCTCTTGTCACATCATAGGCCCCCTGTCTGATCTTCAGAATCCCTGTAGTCTCATCTCCCTGACTCAGCTCTGGAAAGGCTAAGGTGACAATGTCTCCTAGAAACCCACTCTTCCCTTGTGGGCTCCCTTGTCACTGCCTCAGGAATCCTTTCTGATGAGATTGAAAATTCCTTCCCATACCTCTCTTTATCATGCGCCATTTTTTGTATCATTAACCACACTGCAACATTGCGTGTGTATGTTCAATTTTGTATTTGAAATGTGTTGCATGTTGCAAAGCTTAAGCCTCTTCAAGGCTTGTGAATTTCAATCTTTGAAGCATGCCAAGGGCAATGGGACTCTGGGAGAGTCCACAGAAAATCATTTCATCCAAAACAGAGAGAGGTTCAGAGTTAGAAAGACTTCTCTTTTCAGAGGAACCTGGTCATTCCCACCCCATGTCTGCCAGGGAGCTCCTCCTACCAGGTGTCACTGCATCCTGCAGTGCTACCCTCAGTGGCCACTCTTTCTCTCAGCAGCCTTATTTCTCCAGCTGACTTTCGCTTGCTCCTGCCCCACTTCTTTTCATCACTCTGCCTGGTAACCTGCAAGCCATTGATCCCTCTCTCCAACAGCTAATCACGGGCTCAGCAGAGGCCTGCCCCTGGCACAGACCACCGTCTGTAAGCACAGAGATTGACACTCTCATATTTAAAATTGTTGCCAGGAAGCTCTCTCTGATGGAGCCTTTTGCAAGCGCAGCTAATGGCGGGGGAAATGCCATTTTTCTATAAATGCTTTCTAATCTTGGTTAGACATCCTCTACAGAGTTTTTTTGCTCTCAGGATTTTTGCCTCAGATGAACATTTATGGCTGTCAAGGTATCACTTCTGGATCTACTATTATGTCATTGTGTCTTTGTATAGCTGAATGAATAAAAATGATTCAGTGTTTATCAAGCAAAAATGAATCCTTAAACTAAAGAGATAAGTTGAAAAAAAATAAACTCATAAAACAGTTCCGAGATTGCAACGGCTTCTTCAAGGCTCTGAAACAAAAACATATTAGACTCCTGGGGATAGCTAAGAGCATGGATGTTTTACACAAGGGGTTTAGGATGTTAACTGCCATGTGGTATACTCCAAGGATGCTACGAACTGGACCTGTTTTTAGAAATGTAATAGTGTAGCTAGTCCTGGCCTATTTAAAATGGAGCTATACTGTATCCTGAGTTTGACCGACATTTTACATTAACCCCCAGCTCTTCTGGCTATTAGCAGAACAGTCTTTTGAAGTCATACCAGTGGTCATTTCCAAAGTCATCCAGCTGTTACTAGATTTGCTAAGAGCAGGTTAGAACACTGCCCGGTTATGCTATCTTTGTAAACATTTTAATACACTTTATACGCTGACCAAAGAGCCCATCTTTTAAACAATTCCTTACAGTGGGTGTTCGGACCCCTAAAGCTCTCAGATGTACCAATTTTTCTGACTTTATTTGACCCTGGTTTTCTACCTGAGTTCCTACCTACTCCAGATCTTTCTCCCACCCATCACATCTTACTTTGTTTCTCCTTAATACAGATCAATACCTTCCGTTATACATTTCTTTAAATTATCCCATAAATCTTCAGGCTGTAGAGTTGATTATTAGCCTTCTGAATTTGGTCCTGGGAAACATCCTTTAAGTTGTCTGCAGGAAGAACTCAGACTTCAGAATATCTCAAAATACATGAGATGCTATCCACAAAAACATGTGAAATATATCATGTAAACATGGGAAATACATCGTCTGCTGGTTATAATGTTATCCATGAAAACATGGGAAATACATCATCAGCTGGTTATAATGCTATCCATGTAAACATGGGAAATACATTGTCTGCTGGTTATAATGCTATCCATGTAAACATGGGAAATACATCGCCTGCTGGTTATAATGCTATCCATGTAAACATGGGAAATACATCGTCTGCTGGTTATAATGCTATCCATGTAAACATGGGAAGTACATCGTCTGCTTGTTATAATGCTATTCACAAAAACATGGGAAATACATTATGTTGTAAAAGGGGAGAGGAGAGGTACATGTTGTGTTCCCCAGCCACCAGCCGCCAGCCGCTGGCCCACTCAGCTGCTGGCCGCCTGCACCCAAAATAACACACATGAGAATGGTATTCAATTAAACTCTGCCTGGTCCATTATCACTGGCCTTTTCTTGGCTAGCTCTCACATCTAAACTAACCCATTATATAAGTCTGTATGTCACCACGAGGTGGGTGACTTACCGGACGGTTCTACGGTACTTCCACTTGCGGCGGGAGCCTCATGGTGACTGGCTCTGACCCAGTCTTCTTCCCAGCGTCCTCTTCTCTTTTCCCCGCCTATCTAAGTCCTGCCCTATCAAATGGCCCAGGCAGCTTTTTTTATTTAACCAATCAAAGCACAGAAATAAAGACAGACCCTCCTACAACATTATCTGTTGGTTATAATGCTATCCACGAAAACACGTGAAATGCATCGTCTATTGGTTATACATTTTTTAGAAGTCTTAGACACCCAAGCTAATTTTCAATTTCTTTTGCAATACAATTTCTTCCTGAATGATAGATTCATTCATATAAAAATAGCAATCATACAGTGCAGTAGTTCCATACTGATGCTGCAAGTGTGCTTCATGTAGAGTATCACACACACGACAGCATTACAAAATACACTGTAGTTAACACCATGCAGGTGGGTGTAAGGTGACTACTATAAGTTGTAGATTACTTAACTCAATGCTTCTCTGTTTGTCCTGAAATACTAATGGGTAGATCATGGTACAACATATAATTTTAATTGTAACAGGTAACTGTGGTGGGAGAAGGGGAACTCTATTCAATTACATGAAGACCAAGATGTAAAGAGCATAAACTGTGATCAGCTACAATACATAATCACACTACTCATAGTTACTCTGGAATATGCAGGTCATTTGAATAATAGTTATAGTAATCTGTGTAAGTGAGGGCACACACAAAGTCGTACTTACTTAGAGAGCAGCATGGTTTCCTAAACAGAAATATTTACAATGGCTTATGGTGTTAATTATAAATAGTCCTGGAAGCCGGGCGGTGGTGGCGCACGCCTTTAATCCCAGCACTTGGGAGGCAGAGGCAGGCGGATCTTTGTGAATTCGAGACCAGCCTGGTCTACAAGAGCTAGTTCCAGGACAGGCTCCAAAGCTACAGAGAAACCCTGTCTTGAAAAACCAAAAATAATAATAAATAAATAAATAGTCCTGGATAGGTTTCACAGACCTCAACGCAAGACAGCAGCATGATGAGGTCAAATAAATAAATTATTTGTTTGGGGGGGAGGTGTGGTGTGGTGACATTTTGTTTGTGTTTTAACAAATAAAGCTTGCCTGAAGATCAGAGTGCAGAGCTAACCAAACTAGTTAGCCATAGAGGCCAGGCAGTGGTGGCATACACCTTTAATCTCATCACTCAGGAGACAGAGGAAGATGGATCTCTGTAAATTCAAGGCCACCCTGGGCTACATGAGATTGAACCAGTCTAAAAGAGAAACAAGCCAAGCAGTGGTGGCTCACACCTTTAATCCCTGTACTTGGGAGTCAAACACCTTTAATCCCAGCGCTAGGGAGGTGAAGACAGGAAGTGATATGACTGGGTGGAAAAAGGCATATAAGACCGGAGGAGACAAGAGCTCAGGATGCAGTCTGAGGTTTCCTAGAAACAAGATCGCCCATTTGGTCTGAGGTAAGAACTAGCGGCTGACTGCTCTGCTTCTCTGATCTTCTGTTCTTACCTCTATATCTGACTCAGGGTTTTTATTGTTAAGACTAGTTAGAATTTGCGCTTCAGTGTGGGATTGTAAGAGGACCAGAACATTGAAGAGTAACCCAAGCTGGCCTTATGCTCACAGTCATTGTGCTGCAGCCTCCTGAGGATAACACCACTTCCATCTCCATCATTCTGCCAACAAATATGAGACAGCCAAACAGTGAGCAGATGCCTCGCCAACAGCATTTGCTTAGAGAATCACCTTACTTTGGCCAAGAACTACTCCTGATGTTGCAGGAACCTGCCGAATCAGAAAGTGGCTTTCCAAGTTGAGAAACTGGTCCTAACTTCAGCATCATGTAGACTGATCAGAATTCACGTTGGTAAAGGGGATTGTGGGTTATTTTCCCCCCCTTAAATCAGTTGCAAGCTATACTCTTTAAGTTTCTGGGCTAGGGATAGCTTGACCATCGGCTGAACTGGGCTGCAGGAGCAAACGCGTTAAAACAACTCACCCTCTACTTTGGAAGGAAGGTCTAAGATCTTATTCTCCATAAAGGGCATGATTATGTCTCAAATTGTGCCCACTCAAAATCTGATTGTTGAAACCTTTATCTGCAATGTAATTTTGTTTGGAGATAGAGACTCTAGGAAGATAACTAAAATAAAAGGTAGTTGCAGGGTGATTCCTAAGTATGATATGATCTGTCTCTCTTTTGTCCAGACATGTATGACCCAGTGAACGGTTATGCTCACCTCATAGTGAGAGGTAGATACAGCATTTCAGGCTCTTTTGTTGTGATCTTAATACCCTTCTTCTTTTCTTCTGCAAGGATTATTTGAAAGAAAATTGAGCAAAGAAATTTTGGGGCTTTTAGTAATATTATTTCCAGG
Organism: Dicrostonyx torquatus; assembly: GCA_028555095.1. Taxonomy (NCBI): domain Eukaryota; kingdom Metazoa; phylum Chordata; class Mammalia; order Rodentia; family Cricetidae; genus Dicrostonyx; species Dicrostonyx torquatus. Next base: position 1,727,689 of record JAQHUG010000190.1, on the reverse strand, counting down.
AGGTCACTTCCATGTACCTTTAGTAAAATATGTGATGAATTCTGCTCTTATCCTGTTCATGGATTAGGTCATGTCAAGGGATTTAGAAGAAAAGGGGGACCATGGATGTGGTCTCACAGAGGTTTCTGCCCTGGTAGACATGTCACAAAATCAGGACCAAATGAATTAGAAGTAGCTAGTCAGTTGTCTGATGCTATATTTTAGATCAACATTTTACACATGATGCAGTCTTACACAGCTATTATCTGTTTCAGATTAATTTCAAACCATACTGTAAGTTTCTAGAAGCTGAAGGTAAAGAGAAGGAATACATGCTAGCATACTGTAAGTGGGAGCCCTGCCTCTCTGGGGATTCAATAGAAAGAAGTTGTGAATCAATACAAATTCTAAACCCTAGCCTCACTCTTTAGTTTGCTTCTTGTTTCTAAAAATGATGTACCCAAACCTTCCCCCATCTCTCATACCCCATCATTGGGTGGTCTTCCCAGTCTGTGGCATTCTGTTGGAACAGCCCACGTACACCAACACACCCCATCACTGTGTGACCTTCCCAGTCTGTGACATTCTGTTGGAACAGCCCAGGTGCACTAACACACCCCATCACTCTGTGACCTTGGAAGGCATGGAGTCCTGTTTTCAGTTATTTCTGCTGATAGTTGGGAGACATGGTCATTTTTGTTGGAATGCAGCAGTTAGATTGGCAAGTGATGTTTCTTGCTCAACCTCACCCAAGAGGAACAGACTTACTCCCTAGGACTCCCGAACCTGAGGCAGCTCCCCAGGGAAGTTTGCTGCCTGTATGCATCCTATTTACTGTTCTTTTGATCAGTATTAATTCAAACACACATGGATTTTTCCAATTGGATCTGAGTTCCTAGAGTTTAAACCCCCAGGACACTTAAAAAGGAAGGGAACACACACCTGTCACTGATTGCTTTGTTTTGGGCTTTGTGCCTGAGTTTTGCCCTTTAACTGTCTCCATTGTGCTAAGGATACATACATTCAGAATAGTGGTTCTCAACCTGTGGGTCATGACCCCCGCCACAGGGTCCCACTTTGGATATTTACAGAATGATTCACAAAGGTGGCAAAATTACAATTCTGAAGTGGCAATAATGATTTTATGGTTTGGTGTCACCATGCATTAGGAAGATTGAGAATCACTGCTTCAGAGGGTAAGAAAAAGCAACTTAGGCTTTTCATGTTCCTCCTGCACTTCCTGTCTCTTAAGCTTGATGTCTCTCAAACCCTGATTCAGCTTTTGTCAGTGGTAATAAATATACTGTGACTTGGGGGATTTTATTGTCCCTCATGTCTTCCCCTAATGCGCTGCTCTTCTTAGGAGGACTTGGCGTCCTGTCCTTCAAAATCACCTTGTTGAGTAGGCTTCCTTACCGTTGCAACCCCAACAAAGAAAAATCCATTCCTTGATTACTGAATCCCATCATCCATACTGGAAAATGTGATTGCCCTGTATCAAGTTCATGACCATCTCCCTCAAGGGAGCAGCCCATTGGCATCAGCAGGCATGATTCTGCACTTACCTTGGCCCGGCCACTCTCCCATGGCTCTAATTAATATTCTCCTCCCCAGATCCCACAAATACAGCTACAATTCTCAGATTAATCAAAACAGATAGAATATACCATATGTCCTTAGCCACACTCTATACTCACATGGCTTGCCTTTACAATCAATGGTGGTCATAAACAGCTATAGCCCTCCATTTGCCTCCTGTCCTGTTCTTCTTCTCTTACTGAGCAGAAATTGCTAGAGTGATTTGTTTCTGCCTTCTACCTTGATGTCGTTAACCTTTGCCAAATTGTCTCCCCAGCATGGTGTGGCCCCTCCCACTTGCAGTATCTTGTCTTATATTCAGTCATTCGGTTGTACTGCTAGGGAGAAAGCGCCTGAGAAACAGGGCCTGAGGTTGGCATCTGACCTCTGCATGTACGTGCATGCACCCACCCATATAAACATTAGAACCACACAAATGTGAATTTGCCTTTGTACTCTTCTGGATTTCAACACGCTACTCACTCGATTTCATTTTGCTCAATTACTGTCACTTAAATTGTCTTGTGTTGATGAGTATAGAATGACAAAATACATGTGACCCTGTTTTAGCAAACGTAAAAACCTTTTCTTCGCATATTTACAACACAACCCCTTAAAATTACCTCCAATTATTTACACCCATTTGGCCGCAAAGCCTTTTCAATTCTCAGATGATTTCTAGAAAAATCTCACTTTTCAAGGTCAATATAACAATATAGCAAGTTATATTGACAACAAATATTTGCTGCATGCAACAATAAAATAAATACTGAGTGTGTGGCCGCAAATGGATCTAGACAAGATTGCCTACAGCAATGTACTATGGGGTATATGAGGTTAGCTGCTAAATTCTGTTGGGTCGTTGGAAGATATCTCCCAGTATCCCTCAGGTCTATATGAGAATGTAGAGATGACTTTGTGTGTGTGCATGTGTACACGTGTAGCACTTGTGTGTGTTTGGGTGGATGCCAGCACATGTATATGGCAGTCAGAAGACAACCTCAGGTGCCATTCCTGGGGCACCTTCTAGCTCCTGTTTGATGCAGAGTTTCTCACTGGTCTAGAACTTTCCCAAGTGGCTAGACTAGCCAGCCATCAAGTTGATAGAAATCAGCTTTCCATTTCACTGCAGCTTTGAATTTAAGCATATGCTATGGTGCTTGTTGTGGGAGGTCCTTCTGTCTATGTGTTGCTTTTATTGGTTAATAAATAAAGGAACTGCTTTGGGCCTATAGCAGAGCTATAGGAGAACAGAGATAGGTGGGGAAAACTAAGCTGAATGCTGGGATAAAAGAGGTGGAGTCAGGAGAAGCCATGTAGCCCTGCCAGAGACAGATGCCAGAACTTTAGCCAGTAAGCCACAGCCATGTGGTGATACACAGATTAATAGAAATGGGTTAAATTAATATGTAAAAGTTAGCCAATAAGAAGCTAAAGCTAATGGGCCAAGCAGTGATATAATTAATACGGTTTCTGTGTGATTATTTCGGTTCTGGGCAGCCGGAACGAACAAGCAGCCTGCCACTTTTTACTTGGACTCTGGGAATCCCAAATCAGTTCTCCTACAAGTTAGAGAAGTGCTTTATCTACTGAGCCATCTTCTCAGCCCTAGAGATGATTTTTTATCAAGTTGTTTAAGTTGAATGGCTTACTCAGGCATTGCCCAGGATTGACAAATCCAGAGGGTCAGGATCAATGCCATTCCTCTTCTTGTCTGCTGAAGCTGTCAGTCTTATCCTTGAAATAGCTTGTAAGGTGAGACTGTTTGATATTTACAAAACTGTGAATTTCCACAAGGATCAGAACAATCCATAAATTAAAACCGTTCCTGTCATTTTCAGCTCCTTCTATTAGTGGTTTTTGTTGTTTGTTTTTTTTTTTAAAGTGCCTTGGGCTAGATGATTGTAATCAGCTGGGACTATATAAAAAGAATTCTGTGATATGTGAGTTGGGTTGTAAGGGAGGACAGTAAATCTTGCTTTCCTGTTCTCATAGGTTTTGTGCTGTCCTTGGACATGTCTTAGATCATGAGCTCCATCTGCCAATCAAAACTAAAATTATCTATTCTGTTTTTTTTTAAATAACAATTTGCCAAAGGCTGAAATAACTTTTAAACAAAAAGTGGAAGCCTGGGATGGTCCCAAGGACATTGTGCATGGGTAAAATTATTTCAAGGATGTCCAAGTTCATCCAGATCATAGATTCAAATGTCAAGATGACGGCTTCTCTTGGAGTTTTCCTTGAAGATTCAAAACTGTTATCTCGAGACAGTTGGGTTCCACCCCTTCTCTGGCAGAGCACAGTTGCCACTGTGACCAAGAAATCTGCATGCTCCATACTCCCTGTGCACTTCTAACCATATTGTACAGTTGGAAAACCAGAGCTCGCTCATAAATTAAAGCTAGACAAAGGCATTTTCCTCGACTAGTCCTCAAGTTTCACTTGTTCTTACTTGATATTTTTTACTATATGAGTGTGTGTGTGTGTGTGTGTGTGCCCATGTGTGCATGGGTATGTGCACTGAGTACCAGAAGAGGGCACCATATTGCCTGCAACTAGTGTTACAGGGAGTTATGAGCCACCTGATGTGGAATGATTATAACAACTCAGGTCTTCTGCAAGAGCAGTATATGCTATCAAGTGCCGAGCCAGCTCTTTAGTCTCATCAGTCTCTAAGATGTACTTACAAGCAGTGGACTCTGGCCTCTAAATATTAAATGATAAAGAAGAAAGCATCCTTCATGATCAGCTGCCTACTTTAAGATAACTAAAGGATAGATGAAAATGTACAAAATATTTGAAAGCTATTAAGTGTCCTGTTCATTTGAAGGCTCTCTTTAATCCCCTGTATTTTCTCACAAGTATTTAGCATGCTTTCTCCTAATAACTGCCCCATATTATTCCAATTTTATCCAGCTATTATTTTACCTGTTGATTGTCTAGTTTGAATTATACATCAATTAATGGGAGCAAGAGGAAACAGAAACAACTCTGTTTACTAACAATTTGTTGTGGTAGAAAAATAGTACATTTCTTTAAGTGGAAAATATTTTCATCTAGTGGGTTGCTATTTTCATTATTTTTCACAATAAATCTTGTATTATTTTCCTTGGATGATTCAAATTCTCCAAAGACATTTAGAATGGCTATATTTCATGCAAAACTGGGGTAATGAATATGAGACGAACTCTTTCTTTATACTTTTAAAGCTTCCTATAAAATTTTATTAAATACTTTTAAAAATAAAGACAATTTTTAAAAAAATGAAAAGGGGAAGGGGCTTGGTATTGCCTCACCTTAATGTACCAGGTTTTGTTAACTCCCCATGAGAGGCCTTACCCTTTAGGAGGAGTGGATGGAGGCAGGTAGGGGGAAGGTGCAGGGGAGCAGGAGGAGGGGAGGAAGGGGGTACTATGGTTGGTATGTAAAAATGAACAAATTTTAAAATAAAAAAACATGTTTGATATTTAAGAAAGGAAGAAGAAAGAAGCATAGGTATCACCAAGCTTGCTGTGATTAATAGTTGATTAAACAAGTTTAAAATTCAGTTAACATAGAGCTAAAGTCTGAATCTCCATTTACAACAATGCATTGTCTTAAAATGGTGACTTTAGTAACTTATACAAAAAAAAACTGGCTTAGAAGAAAAGTACTTTGTGTTTTATCCCTTCACTGAATGAGTTTCTTTTTCTTTTTACTTTCTTTTTATTTATTCTTTTAGTCTTTCATATCATACACCTCAGTTGTATTCATTTCCCCATCTCTTTGTATCTGCCCTTTGTCCTTGCAATGCCCCCCATAGAAACTTTAAGATATCTCTCTCTCTCTCTC
>JAQHUG010000190.1:1699319-1718031 GCA_028555095.1 Dicrostonyx torquatus | reverse complement strand
GTCCCACCATCTCTAGAGCAGTAAGCAATTTGACAAAAAGGAGCTGGGGGGAATAATGAATAGATGTAGGAAAGGAAAAGATGCTTATGAATCTTATTCAGGAAAGACACAAACTGAAACTGATCACCCAAATGGTTGAAATATTGAAGTGCAAATTAAAAAAATTGAAAGAAATACAGAAATATCCTAATGCTAGTATTTCTTTCCAATTGAGATAAATGTGGTTTACCCTGGTTTCTTAGATGGTTCTTTGCAGCCGACTCCAAATGTGAAGAAGAGGCTGTATGAGGCTATGTCACTCAAACATCTCAGGTCAGAATTTCCCCCCACTGATAGGAGTTTCTGTGTTAGATTCTGTGAGTGTGTGTGTACATATATATATATATATATATATATATATATACATGTGTGTGTACATATATGTATGTATATATATGACTTCTCCCAGGAGAAGATGAAATGGATAACAATATTATAAACAGATGAAAGGGCACAGACAAAAACCAAGTAAAGAAAGTCAAATTCAGCCTTTGATTTATATGAAGAAGAAAGAGGAAAAATATCAAGCTAAAAAAAAAAGAAGATCTTTCAAGCTAATTTATTCTTTCATTTTATTTTCAGGGCAATAATAAATACACACACACACACACACACACACACACATATATATATATATATATATATATATATATATATATATATATATGCCAACCCAGTCGCTTTCATCATGTTTAGAAAGAAAACAGTATAATGGAGAACTGATGAACACAGTGTATAACATCACCTGGCATTGTTCTTATTACCTGGAAACAGAGAACTTGCTAAACAAATCAATAATGCATCACTTTGTCTTTAAAAAGTTCCAATTCTATTAAAGCACAGCTTCAGGCTGTGAAAACTAATCAATGTCTGGCATGTCTGTGGTTAAGATAGTGCTGTTTGTGGTTCTTGGTCTTTTCAAGAACACAGTGGCTTGTACACTTTGTTTTGTGATCATAAGCTGGGCCATTTGGTCTTTTACTATTGATTTATTTACCATACTGGGGATTATCCCTAGGACATCTGCATGCTAGATAAGCATACCTCCACTATGCTACATCCACAAACCACTGTCTTCTGTTTTTGCATTGAGACACATCTCACTAAGTTGCCCAGGCTGGCCTTGAATTCTCTGGTAATCACAGGCAAGCCTTAATTTGTAATCCTCATTTCCTCTTGAGTGAGGGATTACAAATCTGCAGTTTTAATTAGCCATTCTAGTCATCTGCTAAGGAAATGTGAATTCTTCTACAAAATATGTCTAAGTTAATAACCTGAAAAATGGAGCGTAAGAGATGGTTCAGCAGTTAAGAGCTCTGGCTGCTCTTCCAGTGACTCAGACTTGATTCCCAAAACACACATAGTGGTTCATAACCATATATTACTCCAGTTCCAGAGGCTCAGGAGCCCTCTTCTGGCTTCCAAGGGTACCAGGAATGCATGGTGGTACACAGACATACATGCAGGTTAAACATCCAGATACTTATAATAATCATAATAAAATTAAATAGCTTGAAAAACATTGGCTCTTTCAACTAAGATTAAAAACCAGCTGCAGTAATAGGCGCCTTTCCTAAGTAAAGAGTGGAGTTCAGCTATGTCTTATTACTAGAATTACTTGCCTGCCCTTTATAGTGCTGACTTAATCTTATGTGTTTAAGAGGATTTCTGAGGAAAGTATTCATGGTAGTTACCAGATTGATGATCAGAAACATAAGCAAGTCTTATAAAGGAGGATGCAAAACCAAAATCAACTTACAAATAATCTCTGCATAGCCCTAGGGATCTCTCTATCTCTCTGTCTCTGTCTCTCTCAAACATACACACACACACACACACACAGAGAGAGAGAGAGAGAGAGAGAGAGAGAGAGAGAGAGAGAGAGAGAGAGAGAGAGAGAGAGAGAGAAATGTGACAGTGGTGGCTGGGAGTCTCAGACTTTGGATGGCAGTGGTGATGACTGCCACGTTGCCTGACCCGCCACCAACAATGTACAACAGAGCTTGACAATGAACCTCCCACAGCTGAAAGCTCTTTGTCAGCAGTCAAAGCACTGGGCTCAGCAATGCTGAGTGCTACCAGCAGCAGCCTAAGCCACAGCTGCCATCAAGAGGAGATGATGGATGTTCCGGAGCCTTGGGAAGATCATCCAGAGATATGCATAGGCTGATGGATTTCTGGGAAAAAAGACCCAAATACACATAGCAGGACAGGAGGCTTTGTTTGTCGAGGTACGAGCAGCCCTTCATCATCTCTACCATCACTGCAGCACTGCATCTAGCACGTTTTCTTTGGCATCTCTGTCCCAGACAAGTTTAAATGCTATTGCAAAGGTGCTATGCTCCAAGACAAAACCACAATGGCTGAAGCAAGTGACAGCAGTCCACACCTTCCCTGATCTTAATTCCTCAGTATGGTACCCACCTCAATGATCCACATTAAGAGAGTGCCATGCTTACACTTTAGCCAAAGCCAGCTTTTTAAAAAATCATCAGATTCTATATAATAATAGGAATCCAAAGGATACTTTAAGGGAAGGATTTCTGGAAAGCTCTCCCTTTTTAAGCAACTTCTGCAATAGTCTAATTTTCCTATAATTCAGAAACCCAGAGATGAGCCAAGGTAAAAATAGCCAGTTAAACCTCCTAAAATAATGGGCTAGCCGTTATTTCCATCCACAAGACTGCAAGTACCCTCCTAGTGATCAGCCAAGGAAACAAATTCCTCTGCGAACGATGGCTGAATTACTAACATGAGAAATGGAACTGTCCCCTGTCCCCGAAGATCTCACTCTTAACTGATAATTAGAACAGAGGCCTCACACTAGGTCTCCTCCCTAGTCTGCGGTGTGAGAAGACCCACACTTGTACATTTCCTCCTTCCATGTCCTTCCTTTCTTCCTCTATTTTTCTCTTTAAGACAGGCTCTCGTTTTCTAGCTCTGGATAGCTTGGTATTTTCTTTGTAGCTCAGGCTTGCTTCAACTCATAAAAAACCTCCTGTCTTAGCCTTCCAAAGTGCTGAGAAGACAGTCATGGACCAGCACACTTCAGATAGTCAGTGGAAGAAGGGCCATAGAGTTGAGAAGGACCAGAGAGTTGAGAAGGTCCAGAGAGTTGAGAAGGCCCAGAGAGTTGAGAAGGACCATAGAGCTGAGAAGAACCTTAGAGCTGAGAAGGACCATAGAGCTGAGAAGAACCTTAGAGCTGAGAAGAACCTTAGAGCTGAGAAGAACCTTAGAGCTGAGAAGGACCAGAGAGCTGAGAAGGACCGGAGAGTTGAGAAGGACCAGAGAGTTGAGAAGGACCAGAGAGTTGAGAAGGACCAGAGAGTTGAGAAGGACCATAGAGCTGAGAAGGACCATAGAGCTGAGAAGAACCTTAGAGCTGAGAAGGACCAGAGAGTTGAGAAGGACCAGAGAGTTGGACAGTAAGTATGCGGTAGATCCCGAACTTCTTAGACTGAAAGGATTAGTGAACTGAGGAAAGTTACATTAGATAGCCAAACAAATAATACACTGAAATAGTCAAGAGAAAACAGAGGCATGCCCCGCTTCTTCGACGGGGTTTCTATTGATGGGATAAAACACAATGACAGCGGCTATTGGCGGAGGCTTTACTTTGCTTCCACTTTTAAGAACCTGTCTATCACAGAGGGAAGTCAGGGCAGGAAGACAAACACGCAGGAACTAAAGCCAAGGTCGTGGAGGTACACTGTGCACTGGCTTGCTACCCAGGGTTCTTCCAGCTTGCTTTCATATAGACTCCAGGATGACCAGCCCATGGAGGGCACTGCCCACATCGATGGATAGTCAAGACAGTTCACTATACATTTGCCTACATGCCAATCTTATGGAGGCATTTTTGCAGCTGAGGTTCCCTTTTTCTCAAATGACTTTGAGCCTGTGTAAGGTTGACATAACTGGTCAGCACACCTGGTCATGATCACATTTGCTTATGAAACCTCAAATTCACTGTCACTAATTTACTTCTATGGATAAATGGTTTGTTTGGTGGAAAAGAATTAGTCATCTGAGTCTGGAATTTGTGAGAAATAAAGTCAAGGGCTTTCTCCCACCACAAAACTCTGGCGGATTTTCTTATTGAGGCAAGGTGTGATATATTCCAGCCTGGCCTCACACTGACTTTGAACCCGGCATCCTCCTGCTTCTGCTTCCCAAGAACTAAGTGCTCAGTTCACAAACATGTTAATTTAAACTGTGTTCACTTTCACTTATGGTGTTTCACTTACATACATGGAAAAATATTTTAAAAATTAATCCAAAAAAATTCAGAAATCTGAAGGAAATTTTCACTTTCTTTGCACATGAGTTAAATCATGTGAAATTCCCATTTCCTCTAAATTGATTTTCTTGCCTCCTCATGCACTCGATATCTTTATAATTAAAAAGTCATTCCTAAGAAGCACACTGTGTCAACAGGAATGAGACACTTTGAAAATATAGTCTCTTATGATTTGCCTTTTCCTTTTTTATATTACCTAACAATTTGATAGTGGGAAGCTGCTTCCTGATTTAATCAGCAATTAGTGCTAGCAACAATATTTCACTTGTTTATGTTTTTATTTCATGTTTGATTGTAAACATTTTGCATTTATTAATGCTATAAAATATTTTGTGTATTTTCTAGAGATTTTAACATTGTTCTTTATCACATTTAAATTTGTGATCTACCTTAAACTATATTTTGTGAATGGCAGAAAATTAAGATTAGATTCATTTTTTTCCTTCACAGATATAAAGGTATAAATGCCACCCAAACTGTCCCAGAACTTGCCAGAATTGATTCAACCCAAGACGTTCCATGACTTCTTATGTGCCAGTGCCATGTAGAACCTGTCACTGAAAATGCGATGTTGATAATAGGAGCTCAAGCAACTTTTTAAAAAATAATTTTCTAAAAGTGTTGTCTAAAAGAAGCCAAAATTGTAACAGCCTTCCATGTATCCTGGAAGATCTTTGTGAGTTAGAGGCCAACCTGGTCTACAAAGAACTAGTTCCAGGACAGCTAGGACTGTTACACAGAGAAACCCTGTCTCAAAAACCAAAAAAAAAAAAAAAAAAAAAAAGTCTGAAAATCTTGATAACATGGTGGGACATAATATCACTTCCCAGTCATTTTTGAGAATTCCCCTGTAGGAGAGGAGGTTATGTGCCTGATTCTGAGCTGCTCAGGATTGTAAAGACAGCCTGACACTTCAAGGACAACATGTCCTTATAGGAGTTATCTGAATAATTAACCCATTTCCCCTTATTTTCCCAAGGAGGAAAGAAATTATCTTAAATAATGGTTCAAAAAGTTGATTTTGTTTTTATCTAAATGTATGCATGTGAGCATGTATTTACATGTGTGAGGATTCCTACAGAGGTCAGAAAAGAGCTTGGATCCCCCAGACCTGGAGTTACAGATAGCTATGAGCTGCCCAGCAAGGGTACTGGGACCCTCACTCAAATCCTTTAGATGATCGAGCACTCTTAAATGCTGAGCTATCTTTCCATCCCCTTCAAACACGCTTTAGCAGTACGTAAAATTATACCTTAAAACTATGTGTCACATCTGTGCTTTTTATAGCAGTCTGTGGATGAAGAAAAACATGGACCTGCTAGAGAGTCATAGACCCAAATCACAGGTCCAAATGACTTCATACAATGCACATTTTACGATGTGACTCCACCTCCTACCTCCTGCCAGGCCTGAACTCTAGCCTTCAATACTGACCAGTCTGTTTATGAATAAGTCCTTTCCTTCCTTCATGTCTCTGATGATGTCATTTCCTCTGCCTGGACTGTCTTTCTTCTGTTGTTGATTAGTAACCTGGTATTTAGCCTTTTTCTTGTTCGTAGCCTGCTATTTATTCTTTGAGATGCATTCGTATCTCAACTTTCTGGTGAAGCCACTTTCCATCTCTCTTTTCTGCATCATTTCCATGTCTCCAAGTGACTATATTGCATTTCATATTTGTCTCTTTCTGTTCTCACAACACCTTGAATTACATGGCCCAGGGCTTCAAACAATTTTGTGTTCTCTAATACACAGGGGTATATAATTAATTGAAGGTGTGACATACATATATTTTATGCATATGTTCCTCACACTGACATTTTTTGTATCTCTCTTTATTCTAGTATTTTTTCTTAATTTTTTTTTATTTTCCTGAGTCAAACTTCTCTCAGACCTACCCAGATATTAATTACATAAAATTTGCCCTTGGGACAATTATGCAATGATCCAACCCTGCAGATGTGTAAACAGCCCACATTGCTAAGAAATATGATCTCCATAAGAGCTACTTCCTGTAGTTTATTTGATCTATATCCTTCAAGACTATGTGTTCACTTAGTTAAATTGAGTGATTATCTCAGACAGATGGCCCTTCCCAAGTACAGGAACCAAGTTATTATAAACAAAATCTAATTGCTGAGACAAGTTTTTCTCTTTTATTGCCCTTCCTCTTGCATTTTTTGTTACCCATTTTTTATGATTATAGTGGGAAATCATACGGTCCAACAATTGTGAACCATTATTTTATGTGCTCAAGAGATTTAAGGTAAGAAGGAAAGTAAGATTTCTGTTTGGAGAAAGTTGTTCTGTTTCCAGAATGTACGAGTTATTGAAAAACATAGATTTAGAATATTTGGCTATAAAATGTCAATGTAATGAGTTCTTTCCCATTGTTTTGTACATATTTAGCACAACACTGTATATCCAAACCTCACATTTAACTGTCTTATCCCCCTGCTCAAATCCTTCCTGGAGTTGCTTTCAAACTCCCTAACAGAGCCTCATTGGCTTTAAACCCGGCCTCTGTCTGTTCCTGGACATCTGTTCCTCATCCCTGGGCTCACGCTGTTATCTCACTCATTCCAGTCCACTTTCTCTCTCTGACATCTTTTCAGGACCTACACACACTTTTCATATCTATTCTGTGTGATAGCCATACGGTCTCTGTCTCTCCATCTCTCTGTGTGATAGCCATATGGTCTCTGTCTCTCCATCTCTCCCTCTGGGCGTTCGTCTCCATCTTTCCCCTTTTCTCTGTCTCTCTGTCTTTCTCTCCAACTACCCATATGCTAATTTGAAGCCTAACCACTCTCGTAAACTCACCTTAAGGGCACCCTCTTCCTAGAAGCCCTTTTCACGTAGTTGGTGTCAGCTTCAAATAAGTGCACGTGGTAAAAATGGAAGTGGATAATCACTGTTTGTTAGACTGGATATACTACCCAGTGGAAGTACATATGTAGAAATATACTTACTTGAACGACTCTTGGGCTACCCATTAAACCTAAGGTATCAGCTGCTTCTTGTCTCAGCTAGCTAAGACCTTAAGTTCACCACATATTAGCAGCCCAGCAGAAACTATGCTGTATCACGCTCTTATACAAGAAAAATAAAAAATAAAAATAGTACTGTTTTCCCTGGCAGCTAAATTGGCCTTCACTTGCCCTTCATGACTGGTCTAGGTACAGACAGAATTGTTTATTTGAGGGCATTTATGATCTAGCATGAAAAGAAGTTTCAAACATATGTAAAAACTGTGTGTGTTATATGTGTGTGTTATATACTTGTACATGTGTATGTGTGTATATATATGTGTGTATGTGTGTGCATGTGTGTATATGTGTGTGTTCTATACATGTACATGTGTATGTTTGTATATGTATGGATGTGTGCATGTGTGTATATATGTGTGTGCATGTGTGTATGTGTGTGTTATGCACTTGTGTATGTGTGTATATGTATGTGCATGTATGTGCATATGTGTGTGTATGCGTGTGTGTGTTTTATACAGGAACAGTCACAACAGGTGTGCAAGGGAGGACATCAGCTGGGAAGGATGTTTTATGCTCTGAAGGGAAATCACTATTGTGTAGAATGTAGTGAAGCAGGGCAGAAAGGAAAATTAGACCCTTTGTAGGGATATTGTGAAAGTCAGGTTAACTGGGGAGATACCTCCAAAGGATGAGTTAACTGTAAAAGGCTTAGTAAACTTTAGTTTGTAACAAGTCTGTACATGTGAACGATCCATAGATTCCGGTATTAGGAGCCTTTGTGAAGCCTGGAACATATGCAATTCAAATGAGCCAGCAAGTTAGTACCCACTGTGAAAAAACTCAGATCAGGTTTTGGATTCTCTTTGATCAGCTCCACCAATCACCACGAGCCAGGAGAACCTTCTCTTCTACCCCAAACCAATCATTCAATACCCACTAAATCCCTTCATGGACAGAATCAAATAGAAGCCTATGCCGTGTCCTCAGAGGCCCTGTGTGTTCTGACCTACTGTCATTTAAAACAGCTACCTGAGCCGCACTACACAGTTTCTTGCTTTTCCTTGATCATGTCCAGCTTTGTTCTGCCAGAGACATTTCATAGTAGCTTTCAATTCTTCTTGCAATCCTCTGTCTCAGCCGCTCACGGCTAACTCTCCCGGTTCCTTTACAATCCTACCCAGTATTCCCGCCAGATAACTCTTTCTTCGCTGTCTTATTAAACCTGCACTTACCCATCCCTGTCAGATCTGTTCATTATACCAGCTTATTTTTTCTGTACCTCATCTGTCCCTATAATGTAAGCCTCACGATATATGTGTCTTACCTTATTTGGCTACTGTCTTTCTGGCTATAACTAAAGGTTTAAAAGAATAAAACTTCATTTATTTCTATCTTCTTTATTCAGTACTTAATCAATCAATGTTTATAGTATTATATGGACACAGGGCTAACGCTGCTTCCATTTAAATTTCATTGGCCATAAGGTGTCTGATATCAAAGTAGCCTTGAAGCAGATATCTATCAGTCAAACAAACAAACAAACAAACAAAAAAAAGAAATCATAAGGAGCCCATAGGCCATTCAGTCAGATTCAGGATATAAAAGGTATCTACTATGCAAAGAGCAGAGATATATGGGCAAATACTACTCTGTCAGTTGCCTACATGAATTTTATATACCTGTCTTCAGAAGGTGTTAGGATCCCTACAACTGGAGTTATAGTTGTTTGTAAGCTGTCATGTAAGTGCTTGGACAGAACCGAGGTCCTCCACAGGAGCAACAATGAATCACTTCTTCAGCCATGAGAACTATGTTTTAAAATCTCAGCTCTAGGAGCTGGAGAGATGGCTCAATGGTTAGGAGCACTGCTTGTTCTTCCAAAGGTCCTGAGTTCAATTCCCAGCAACCACATGGTGGCTCACAACCATCTGTAATGAGATCGGGTGCCCTTTTCTGGCCTGCAGGCATACACGCAGACAGAATACTGAGAATAGTGTATACATAATAAATAAATCTTTAAAAAAAAAACTCAGGTCTAACAAAGATACTCCTCTATGGGAACAACTGGAGAATATTGAAATGTGTTCTGTGCAGCTGGGAGGTGCAAAGGATTGGTGTCTGATTCACACACTCAGTGCAAAGGGCTAAAAAAAATAAATCCCACTGCATGGATCTCCATGGATGTCTCTTCCCAGAACATTTCAGCTCAAGAGCTGCCCCTGGGGACCAGTACTTGTTCCAAAATAGGAACTAAAGTCTGCAGTAATGGAAGCATTTGGATGTTTTCCCAAAAAAAAAAAAAATCTACAGAAATATGAGAAGACTCCAGCATAGAAAAGGCTAAGAATGGGATGCAAGAGAAGTTGATGGGTTTGGGGAGTGACAAGAAGACGTAAGTTATTCCCGTTGCAGGGAACACTTGGGAATTTTTCTAAACAGACTCAAATATAGCCATGTGAGACTTAACACTTCGCCAGCTATAGCAAATACGGAGCCATTTTCTTCCCCGGCTCCCACCCCTGTGCTTTCCCTACTTTGACCAGTGGCTACAGAGCCTGGACCAATCAAGGGGGGAGAGATGCCATCTACCAACCACTGTCCCGTCCCACATGACTGCTCTTAGGTAGATGCCAGCGGTCACCTAATTCTAGCACAAACACAGGAAAGATGGGAGTTCTTTCAAATAGGGATGTAAAGGTGGAGATTCTACTTCTTTTCTTCTATCCCCTCCCTTTTTTTAAAAAAAAAAAACAATTTGAGAATGAAGATGAAAGATATTTTTTCTATTCAAGGGGATTAATACAGTAAATAAGGAAATAAATCATTGGAACCTAAGGAAAATTACAAATTTAAATTTCATTTCATTTATTTAATGTGTGTGTGGGGAGGCGGGGGGGGGATGTAGATGCTTCTAGCATATACACCGGGAAAGCCCAGGAATAATGACACCACTATAAGTATGCCTAGCATCTATGTCTTGCTTCCAAATTGTATTCTCTATTAACAAAAATCAAAGTTTCCTTGGAAATGACAGATTAGCAGGTTAGCACAAGTAAAGTCTAGGATGACCAGGAAGACCTCGAACCAGATGATGGTATGTTGGTTAGTGTTGATTGTCTACCCTGATAGAATCTAGAATGAGCTGGAACATGGAACTCTGAGCATGCCACTGGGGATTATCTTGACAGAGCTAATTGACGTGTGAAATCCTATCTCGACTGCAGGTGGAGTTACACTCTTCCCTCTGAGTGGCGGCCCACAAGTGACTCAGTTTCCATCTGGAATCTATTCTGACTTATAAGTTGTTTGAGTTCAAACTTGCTTCTTCCAGACTCCTTGAGAGCTCTGAGAATGTTCTCATTAATCCCATGGGAAAGAGCTTTTTGCCCACAGGAAAGAACACATTGTCTACTAAGACACAGCTGGTGACAGCTGAAGACACATGCAGAGAGAAAGAGAAACTGCTCGCTGCTCGCAATAATGAGCCTGCTTGCGCTTTCTCCAAAGGACAGTGCAGGGAGGGGTTAGCTGACTGTACTGCTCTTTGTTCTGCCTTCTGTCGTTACTCTGCACATCAGCGAGTTCTGAAATAAACTCAGGGCTGTTTGGTACTGGCCAACAGACCTCCCTGGTCTGTCCTGTGTTTCTGTCTCCGTTTTTTTCATTTGTCATTTCCTTAGCCTCGCACCGCTACCCAGGTACCCAGGCTGACTCACTGGAGCAGGCTCTGTCTCTGTGCCAGGGATCCCGGGCTGTACAAAATGAAGAGAGTAAACAGGACTCTAGGACACATTCTCTGTTTTGTTTTTGTTGCAGTTTGTGCAGTGTGACAGCTGCTTCAAGCTCCTGCTCTCTTGACTTCCTGTCATGACTGGTTGTACCTTAAACTGTGAGAGGCAATAAACTCTTTCTGCCTTAAGCGAATCTTGTCAGGGTGCCTTATTGCAGGAGTTGGGAGCAGATCCCCAAAGCACTCACACCCCTACAGGCTGTTAACCATCACCCCAATTGCCAAGCACAACTTGATAGTAAGGCCCCATGTCTGAAGAAACCACACACTTGAGATGCAAGACAGAGAAACCAATCTTTAGGGAGACCTTGCTCTGTGGGCTTTCATTGTTCTGGAAGGTATTGCTATGCAGTCTCCTAGAGGATGAAAGACATCAGTGTTCTTATGTAGAGCTCCATCCTGCACGCTATAATACAGACCTTCTGAACTAGGTGTGCCCACCAGCAGCAAGGCTGTTTGTGGGGAATAACAAACAGTTCTCTGTTTCAGTTTGAGACCTGCTCAAATTCATCCCTGGTGATGAAAACATGGTCAAAAACCATGGTTATGAATGTCATAGGTACCAGGGGGGAAATATACTCCTATTTAATCTCAATAGTTAGGCTTTCAAACTGCCTGCTAAATAGTTATGTTTATATTGTGTTCTGCCTTGGCCAGAGAAGCATAATGCAGTTGGTAGTGGTTAATGGAGAGATTCATAACTCAATTCATAATTGAGAGTGCTGGGAATAGGCTATAAAAGTGCTCAGCCATGGCTAGAACACCACCTACCCCGTAAGATCCAGGTGATACCAAGAAAGAAAGGGCAGAAAGAATGTAAGAACTGGAGGAGAGGGGAGGGTGCTATTAAATGCTGTTTTCTGGACATGTGACAGGAATTACAGCAGCTGTGGTTACCTGCAAAGAATCAAACCAGTTGGAATTTTCAGCATGGAAGAGTGAGGCATTACCAAAGCCCCAACCTTTGGCTGAGGAGCTATTGGCATTGGATGGCATCCAAGGAAGCAAAAGTCATTTTCCTTGAGGGCATGGTAACAGACCTCAGTGGATAACTCTGTACCCATGAAGGTAGAGGCAGTATTAATGGTTTGAAACTATCAATTATTATTATTATCATCATAAGTAAAAGAAGGATTTATGTTATAACTTTCTTGTTCTATTAAAGTTCTTCCTACCTGAAACAAAATACTGAGAGCCTCCAAATTTTCACATCTGGAGCTGTTGCTTTCCCTGATTTCTCTCCAGGGGCAGAGGAGGTGTATATATTAGACGTGGGTATTGGCAGGTAAGTCAATGGCAGCCAAGCTTCAGTCTGTAGATATACAGAGGGAAGGTACAGAGTAAATGACTGGGGGGTGGCAGATGTGTCTCCCTAGGAAGTGGAGATAGAATAGATAGTTATGGATAGATGGACTGGGGTGCTGTAAAGGGAGGAGCAAGTGGTGAGAGGGAGGTTAGAAAGGGACAAGGGAAGAGATAGCTAAAATTAAGGGCCAATACAGTAGAAGCTTCCTAAAAAAATATACATATAGGCAGGTACCAAATAATGCGGGAGACAGAGCCACAATTGGCCATCTCTTGCCACCAACTGAAGCTTCCCGTTACATCTAATTGAGTTGTTGACCAAAAGAGTCTCATGGGAATCCCAAGCCAACTCTGCCTGCAACTCATGGGAATCTCCACACACCGACAGTGAAGTTGTATTGCCGAAGATAGCATCTACAAGACTCGCTGAACATGGAGCCATCTCGTTGGTGCCTACATAGAGCCTTCATGCCTCCGTGCTGAATACATATTATAATTCGGGAGTTCTGAACTATAGGTGTAGGGAGGTACATCTGAGCACAAGCAAGCAAGCAAATGACCGTGCACGCACTAATTTTTCTTTGCTCTTTACTGTGGATGAGATGTGACTTGCTTCTTTGTGTCCCTGCTACCTTGACTCCCCTGCTATCTTGGACTCTAATCTTGACGATAATCTGGAATTTTAAGATAACTAATAGACTCGTCTTCCCTAAATTTTCACTGGGGCATTTTATCACAGCTGCAGAAACAAAACCAGAGCACCTGTGTACATGTGTGCCACACACACAAAATCAGAATCCTGAAAGTTAGCCCAATAACACAAGCATCATTCAAATCCTTGAAAAGATAACTTGTGCACATACTTGCAGAAGCGTTTTAATATGGAAATTTCAGAAACTACATTTTTCCTAACACTAATCTTTTACTATTACCAGGGTATTTGTGTTTAATAATCTCTAATCACTTTCAAATATGGAAATTTAATCAAATCGTAAGTCAGAGAAATCACTAAAAATGTATTCTCACTTATCAATGTATTCAGTTTCCTATTGCTACTTGATTTAAGTTTGTAGGGCTTTTCTTTCTTTCTTTCTTTCTTTTTCCTTCAGTGGTGGTGCACACCTTTAATGACAGCAATTGGGAGGCAGACGCAGGTTAATCTCTATGAGTTCAATGCCAATCTGGTCTACAAAGCGAGTTCCAGCACAGCCAGGGCTACACAGAGAAATCTGTCTCAGAAATACAAACAAAACAAAACAATAAGCCACAAGTATCAACAGTTGGGATACTGGGTCACCCCTACCAGACCCCTGGGCCTTCTACAACAGGCAGCATTGGAGTTGAATCAAACTGCTAATTTTTATTTTTTGGATAGTTAGCTCTTGGTAATGACACACAGACTTCAAATGTTTTTGCTGTGCCTAGAACATTGTAAGGTAGCACTTTTCTTTTAAGGTGTCACACTGTCTTGACATAGGGTCAAAATAAAGTTCTGCCAGTGAACTATTTGAAACATTGAATGGAATATGATTTTCACATTTGCCAGGGACTTAGAAAATGTAGCTGTGTGTGCTTTTGAGACTCCCATCCAGTCTTTCAAGCTTCTGCTCGCTGAGTTTTTGTACGACACAGTTAGTCATAAGGCTAGAAACACTGCAGCCTGAGAACGAGACACTGTCTGCAGAGGCCTGGCTTTGTGTATCTGAGCATAAAAGCAGGTGCTAAAAAGTAAACCACACACTTGTTTGCTGCTGTGCACTTTATTTTATATACTAGAAAATCCTTGATGATTGGCAACAACTCTATCTGATGGGCAAACGTAGGAGCATCCTCTATCTCATGCTCTATCTGATGGGCAAACGTAGGAGCATCCTCTATCTCATGCTCTATCTGATGGGCAAACGTAGGAGCATCCTCTATCTCATGCTCTATCTGATGGGCAAACGTAGGAGCATCCTCTATCTCATGTTCTATCTGATGGGCAAACGTAGGAGCATCCTCTATCTCATGCTCTATGGACAACTTGAGTGACTCTGATAAAGATCAAATTCCATCTGCCTTCCCCAGAGGATCAGCACCACGACCCTGAAAGAAACTGGGCTTCATCCTCCCCCGGACAAAACAGCGTGGCATGATTTGAGTAGTAGCGTAGGTGGAAGCAGTTCTAGGGAATGTTTTTCCTGGGCCTGGAGCTACGAATTGTTGAGAGAGTATTTTCCTGGTTCTGGGTTAAGTCTCTAGCACCAATAAATGAAGGGAAGACAAAATAAAATCAAAAACACTGTTACGGTTTTCTCCCTTTGGGATAAAAGCCAAAGGGACATCTCTTATGTACAGCAAATGCGACTCATCCTTAAGAGATGTGACTAGTGCTTTCTTGACCATTAATCAGAATCAGGTTGCCAGTGAGCAAAGCTATGAAATACAAACACGAATCCAGAATAAGTTATAATTTCAATAAAGTAACTTTGGAATCTAAGGATCAGGCTGAAAAAAATATAAAAAGAAACAAGGTATAGAGACATAATACCTGCCATCCAGAAATATGGAAGATCAGGGCTGTAAAAATATAACCATAGTCCCTTTTGGACCCTGGCAGGTTGTTATGGTGTCATTCTGTCTTGGGATCCAGCTCTCCAATCCACCTGTCTCCCCACTCTGAAACTGGAGACTACATATGCACAGTGGAAGTGTCCCCAAGGAGACGATCACATCCATGCAGGGATGTTGATGAAGGGAAGAAACACAGATGGGGATTTTCTGTTGCTACATACAGCCTCATTTACCCCAACCTGACTTCCCCATGTTCCCCATGTGGTTGGCAATGATTTTAATCTTCTGATCCTTCTTCCTTCATGTCCACAAAGCTGAGATTACAAGTATATGACATTCCACTTTGTGCAGTGCTGGGCATCAAACCCAGGGCTTTGAGCACACTAGCTAAGCGCTCTGATGTCTGTACTGCCTTCCCCACCCCAGATGTGGCTTTCATTAAGAATATTTTCTTCTGTGCCTGTTTGTCAGGCATGTAGAGGTTAAAGTAGGTATACAAGCAGTTTCAAATATAAACACAGAACTCTCTTTCTGTGATCCTGGGAAGCAATATCCAACTTCATCTTTGAAAATGTACAAGGAAACAAGACCACAGCTCTAGGACCCAACCCACAGACAGTGTCTACGGAGTAGCTCTATTGTCCTATGCTTCTGACATAGTTGTGTAGATGGGGACTAGAGCTTGGTAAGAGGCAGGCTGAAAACATCCCAAGCACCCCAGGGCGGTACATGCTGCTCAAAGTCTGAATAAACCTTACCTGTTTGAAGCATGGATATCTGTCTCATATCTAGTTAGGAGTGTAGATACTGTGCCAGAACCAAACCCACAAAGAGAAGCTATTTCAAATACAGGACTCACAGGCAGGAATGCAGAGCCTTCTGCTGCTGCTGAGAAAGAACAAAAATAAAAGTGGTTCAATTTAAGATGTTTTCAGAATGGCCTTAAGCTAATTTTTTGTTTGCAGAGGCTTGTAGCAACTGTCCATAATCTGTGGATGCTAAGACTTAAATGCCTCTATAAAAGACACTTGATGTAGAGCACTCTGGCTTTAAAATTCCCACTGCAAAGTATAAAAGGGACAGATCATGGTGGGTTTCTATATAGGAATAAGAGATTTAGGTTGAGATTCGAAGCTGTCAAGGAATGAGAAGTCAAACCAGGGGAGCTCCTGTGCGGTCTGGCGGTGAAAGGATGCCCCGTGGAATGGGATGAGGAGCTGAGAACATGGACCTTGAGGAAAGTAAAGGAAAGAAAGTGGAGGAGGCCAGAAAGAGTGGAGGAAGAAGGCATGCTCCATCCACACCGAGTCTACCAAGACAAAGCCAGCTTTTGTCACTGAAGTGAGTGTTGAGGCATTGGCCTCATCAGAAAGCCATAGACACTTCCTATTCCTGAGCCCCACAGCCAGGCAGGCTGGCCTGCTACCCACAAACAAGGTAGATGAACCCAACTTCACATATGTATACAGTGAATCTTGATCTTATCCATTGGTTCTACCATCCTCCATTCCCCCCCACCTGCCCCTGCTCTCAGCTCCAATTTCATACCTTCTTCCTTTTCTTCTTTAGAACCCATTGAGGACAATCAGAACTGCAAACTTTCTTCTAAACACCCATCCATGGAGTCACACATTAGCACTGATCTCACTCCTCATCAGAGAAGCTTCCTCTTGCAGTAGACTGGCTGACACGGAGGCTCACAGCCAGTTGAAGGACAGAAGATAAATGAAAAGGCTCAGAACCATCACTGAAGAAGGCTAGACAGACCGTACCAGCCATGAGTCAGGGAGGGCCATGCACATAGTGCCCTCTGGATGTGACAATTCATAGCAGCTGTGGTTGCCTGCTCACACGTGACCAGCAACAGCCCAGAATGGATGAAGAAGGGGACCGCGAGGCAGCTGATGGCTGCTGAGGATAGGGAAAGCCAGTTTTCTTCAGGCCGTGGCCCCCTCATAGGTTTCCCGTGCTCCAGTAAATGCTCTAGGTACAGGGACAGTTTTCAGTGCTTTTATGTTACATCAAGGTGGAGAAGCAATTGTGGTCCAAGAACCAAATTTTGTTAGGAATATAAATGAGAATGACTTAAAGAGGCTTCTTGGTTATGACTCTACATCAACACTGTTTCTTTTCTCCTGGTCTAGGGACTCTGTGTTTCAGAAAGGTTCTCTGGTTTGGGTTTTGATTTTGTTTTCTGAACTTGTGGTTTGTGTCTGCTTTGTTATCTCAAGTTTGCCAAGTGACTCTCACATAAAGAGGCGTATCTTTGCATGCACATTCTGCCGTCCTCAGAGTACTTGCTTCTGTGGTTCCTGACGTTGTCCAACCTTGGCATCATCTGTAAAATGACTTAATCACACCCCAGTGTCTGAGTTTTACTCTCAAATTACTAAACAAACAAAAAAAAAATCTGCCAGTGGGAGTTTGGGCATCAGAAACCAAACCACTGCAATGCCCTGAGCTTTCTGTATCCAGAGCCACAGCTAGGGGTGTAGATTGAGAGTCTTGAACGGGACAACCAACACCTAAATTGACACATACATGATAACACAGTGGGGTGCTGTAAGAAGAACAGGGTACAACGTGTAAAACGTACAGAGAAAGCAGACTGCTACTGTTCCATGGCTTCTCGGTCTCTGCCATCCCCATCCGTTATCAGAGCCAGAAGGTTCTGGGAGGGCTGCAGTGATAAATGGGCTCCCTTACATTTCGGCATTCAATTTTGCTCACCAGCAGAGCGTCCAACAGGAGATCAGAGGAGGAAAACAGAATCCTCTTGGATCACTCCACAGGTAGACCTGCTGTGCCCTTCAACCAGAAGCTCCTGACAGCTCAACATTCTCTAGAGGGAGGGCCTGGCAAGGCCAATGGCTGCCAGCAGCTGAGCCCCTGAGCTGAAGGAGCACTGGCCGACTGCAGCAGGCCTGTGGCTCTGACAGACCTTGCCCTTCTCCCCATTCCCTCTGCCTTGCTGAAAACTGTTAGGTTACATTCCTAGGCCCTCCTGAGTTTGACTACAAAAGTCCAGCCTCCAAATCATGGAAGTCCAACAATTAAAAGTCCCCATTTGGCTCAACTAATTAACATGCACAATTAAAATTAAACACCTCGTCCTAACACAGGGTTTACCCCTTTACCATTATAAACTGCCATTTCCCTATGGAGCACTTCTGTCTCCCTCTGTCCAGAGGCAGTCCTTTGTTCCTCTGGAACAAATGCCCCTTCCCTCCTCCCTTGTGAACTTTCCTTCCTCCCACTTCCTTCTGTGTTTGTCTCTTATTCCTTCCCTATGTCCCTCTGGGGCAAGTAAACATCCTTTGTGCTGAGAACTTGGTCTTGGGGTTCCAGAGCCAACACTTTTTCCTTCACGAGTTATATGCGCTGCCCATATCTACAGACACAGCTGTGACAGCCGTCCCTGAGCTTACCTATTTGTGCCACCTGTTTCACAGTTTATACCAGAGCCAGTGACTTAGAAATCAATTCTGGAATTGGTAACGGAGAACTCCTAGGAAATACTGCGCGGCCAGTGACCTTGGTAGCACAGAAGCTCATACACGAACAGAGGATCACACTCTGAATGTGAACTGATTAAGGATTCAAATGAATTGTCTCTGAATGTCACGAATTTCCGGAAAAGAACCAACCTTGCCCCTGACATATTCCTCCACATGGATATAGGGTGCTGATACGTGCTTTCAAATATATCCCCCTTAGCAATTCTACATGTCTATC
>JAQHUG010000190.1:1638479-1657527 GCA_028555095.1 Dicrostonyx torquatus | reverse complement strand
GCTGAACTCAGATTCAGACTAAGGAATCTTTGTAGTCATTGCATCCCAGCAAAGAAAATCTAATACTCAAAAGTTATGTCATTCCTGTCCGTCAACTCCTGAAAATTTCCCCAGAGCTATACAATAAAGTGACCTCCTGAAAGTTTCCTGTTGACTTGATTGACAAGAATCATGGCTTCTCTGTTACTCATCCTCATCGAGATGCTTTCATTCACCTTCTGTCTTGCACTGAGCTGAGGTCAGGGTAATGCCACCTAAGAGTTAAGAGATGGTTTTACTTTCTTTGTCTGCTATGAAATTTAGAAGTCAGTGGATGGAACTGGAAACTGTCATCTTGAGTGAGGTAGCCCAGACACAGTAAAAGCAACGTATCATTTTTTTTCTCACCTGTGGCCATTAGCCCTGCATCTTTCGAGGTGTGTACTTCATCTGGAACATCCACAGAGGTTAGGGAACTGGTAAGGGTCATGGCAGAGGAGTGGATCTTTGAAGGGAAGGACAAATGCTGTAGCCACAGTGCTGTCTGAGAAAACTGGGACAAGGGAAGAGTTTCAAAAAGGGTCACTAGGAATAAAGAGAGAACAGGAAAGTTGAAATGAAGTGGGGTTGGAAAGACAGAGCAAAGGAAGTTAACCAACAGTAAGAGCCTTTTGAAAGATCCTTAGGGAAACAACTCCTAATAACACTTTGCTATACTCAAAGGTCAGGGCATCTTTCAGCCCACATCATGGAACCTCCTTCTTGTGGAAGATGGAAATTAACACAGATGTGAAAGAGGAAAATTAACGGAGACCCTGAGCTGCCCTACCTACAGAGATAAGAGACTGTGCACATTCAGTCCTAAATGGGACATGATATCACCGCCCCATCACCACCACCTCTGAAGGTTTAGGAAACTTCAAGATGGCATAGAAAGGCCTTAGATGACTTCAAAGAAATTATTTTCTGGACATGAGAAGGCAATTACACATTAAACTCATGGATATTGTGACAACATACACAAGACTTTTGAAAGCTCAAGCCAAAAGTCCTAGCACAGAGGCAGGGACATGGGCATGGAATCCCACTACTGGCTGAACAGTTGTTGTTGGTTGATAGCTTCTGGGAGAGGAGTCAATTTTCTCTAATAGTGTGAACCCTGTAGGTGAACCATGCTCCAGCGCAGGCCCCACTGCCAAAGCAGTTGACAGTATAAACTGGACACTATAGGTATAAAATGAAATTTGAGAGGAGAAAATTTGAGGTAGGATAGATAGGGAGTTACAATGAAGAGGATAGATCTGGGAAGAATTGGGGAAGGATGGCGAATATGAGCAACTACAGAAAATTCTCCAAGGATGAATTACAATATTCTTTAAAAATAAAGAATTAGAATGCCAGAAAAAATTGCTACAAGGAATCTTGAGGAGATCCAGCAAAGCCCCTGTGTTACCTGTGAAATCTGAGCTTCCTTCTTGGAGTTCTTAGTCTCATTTATAAAAGAATTTAAGAGTGACACAAAACAAAGCCATGGGGACAATTTATTAGCGTTTAAAGAAAGTCCCAGCGCTGGCAAGCTCTATATCTTACAGCTGTCCAAAAGGAAGAAAAAGACTGAAGAAGGGAAGGCACAAAAGCCATGCGGCTTGAGATTGGCCACCTGGAGGCAAGTAGGAGGGGAGCTTTAGGAAACCAGGAAGTCCAAGTTTGTGAGGGGTTTAAAGGCATACTCGGGGTCTGCCAGGCCTCTGGAAGCAAAAGAAAAGTTATACCTTTCTGAATCATGTCTCAGGAAGGCAGGCAGACCTCAGAAAACCTTACTGCGACTCAGCTGCTAAGGATCACACTGGGGGCCAGGCTTTCCAACGTCTCAAGCAATAGTTCTCAACCTTCCCAGTGCTGCGACTCTTGAACACAGTCCCTCATGTTGTGGTAACCCCAAATCAGAAAACCATTTTCCTTACTACTTCATAGTGGTAATTTTGTTACTATTATGAATCATAATGTAAATACCTGTGCTTTCTGAGGGTCTTGGGTGAACCCGTGAAAGGGTCATGGTCATGTGAGAATCACTGATCTAAAGTTAACCATCTTCACCAGTTTAACCCTTAAGAGCACAGACAAGGGTGTGTGCCCATCTAGAAATAGATTCTTTTCTCTTCAATGACAGTCTTCTACACCTGAAGAGGGAGGACAGACCTCCATGTTTTTTATTCTCAGCCCATCTGGTTTATCAAGATGCTTTATTTAGCCTTCAGGCCAAATCAAGATCTTTTAATCTAGATTTTTACTAAAGTTTATACTTTAATCTAGACTTTTATTAAGTAGCTATCAGCTGTTGGCTCAAATATGAGTAAATTGCATCTATAATTTCATCTGTTATTTTCTTTTCCCTTAGACATGGTTCTCTTGGTTATAAAGACTGTGAGAAACAAGGGGGAGAAGTGGGTGGTGTACAGTCAATCCTCAGCACTCCAGCACTAAGAATTAGTAAAGCTGAGAGGCTCCAAGCTTCCTTGGTCCCTGTGATCCAGGCCTGATCTATAGTTTCCCCTAAACATCTTTTCCATGGCAGTGGCATGACATCCTTTTGTTACTCAAGGACAAAGTCATTTATTCCTGGAATCCATTGGTTTATCAACTACATGATATAAAGAGGGGGTGGAAAAAGCTAGGACGGAATGCTGTGACTGAGCACTTAATTAGCATATAAAGTCTTAAGTCTATCTCTGGCAGTGCAAGAAAACAAACCCAATATTTTGTTGTTCATTGGTGTTCAACTATTTTCCTTCCTAGGAACAAGACCAAGAATAAATCGAGCATCAAATTTTTCATGAAGAAGCTACTCACACATCAGCAGATATCACTAATGAGCACAGCCTCTTCCTGCAGAACTCAGATTCAGCTCTTTGTAGTTATGGCACCCATTTTAATAAGGAGAAAGAGACTTGGGTGTAGAACTGCATCCCATCTTGATGCAGCCACGATAGTGGGGATTTATGGTCAAAAGCAGAAGGAGGCAAGTTGCCTATGGATGGAAAATTACTAAGGAAAAATATCTAGGATAGGAAGGCTCTTGCTAAAATGTCTTATCAGAACTCTTTCTTGGTGCAGGGAAGAGTGATCATATATCAAGTAGAGAGTGTTGATGCAAAAATACAGCTCTTGCCTTATAGGAAATAGTTTATTTTGGAGTAAATGTAAGTGACAGTGGTCATGACCCAGGAACACTGATCTGAGTTGCCCCAAATACTATGTTCCATGGTGGAAACAAGTTTGTGAAAGTTGTGTTTACAATATTAGAACAAAAGAAAGTCACAAATTACCTGTCCATTACATTTGTGGGAATCCTCTGTATGAGGATTGCAGCAAAGTGGGGGAATCTCTGCTATGGACTTTAGAAGTTAACTGATGACATTCTGTTGTGTAGCAATGTCCCCAGAATTTAAACATCTTCCTCCTGGGAGAAACCTTAAGATTCAGGAAGTAGACAACTCACAAGTCTCAGGATGTCTTTGAAACTTACAAGATTCACAAGGCCTCTTCCCCAAGAATGTGGGAGCAACTAGGGGAGATGACTTCCCCAGCAGCCTGGCTTCCCAGAGGAGATTCTGACCTGTCTAGTTCCTCATAGGGTGTGCAGAGAAGTCCAGGGTTGCATTCTCCTTGAGTCATCACAGCTGGGATGGACTTTTCAGTGATGAAGCTGCTGTGGAGTCATCCCCGCTTCTGTAAGTAACCCCTCACTTACAATCTTGTACATGACCCCAATAAATTCATTGACCCACCAAGTCAAACTTAGGTAGATTTTTTTTTTGTTTGGTTTTGGTTTTATCATCAGTGCCATCTCTGGTGTGAGAGGGCATTTGCTCACATCTCCCCAGGGAGTCACCCACTACACTCTTGATTGATGCACAATGGCCCACTAATATGTTCCCACAGGCTTTACCTTATAAAAAGATGGTAATTCAAACACAGAGGTAAACAATAAATGGCTATTAAGAAAGCTAAAGATAGCCCAAGTATTTCGCCACCATCTGTAACATTTCAGCTCTCTACAGTCATGAAGTCCTGGATGATTATCAGCACTGTAGAACCTTTAACACAAGATAGATCTCTTTTCTCAGAACTTCAGTTAACAGGGTTTGCCTCTCTAAAAAAGGAAAATTATGTTTTCTTCTATGTTTCAGGGTTGTCTGTTGGGACCCCTGTAGCAACAAACAGATCTGAAAAAAAAACATACCAATATGAAGGTCAAACTAGTGGTTAAACCTTTTGACTTTTATGCTCTATTTTCTTTTCTTTTCACCTTTTTTCATTAAGTGTGTGTGTGTGTGTGTGTGTGTGTGTGTACAAGTGTGTCACAGCACATGGGGGAGGTCAGAACAATTTGCAGGAGTCAGTTATCTCCTTCTATCATGTGGGTTCCAGGGACCAAACTCAGGCTGCCAAGCCTGGTGGCGATGTGCCTTTACTGGTTTCCTTATCTTTCCATCTTGCCAGGCCTTTTGCTATCATTTTGGTAATGAGTGGGAAGTTGTAGGGGAAAAAAACAACAGAGAAAGAGCAGCATAGTTGGAAGAGGGGAGAGCTAACAAGTCTTGTCCATCTAAGTCTCCCAGGAACTTCATCTTCAGAGATTAGCATGTTCCTTTTGTTGACATGCTGACAGTATGATCTGCCTAGGAGAGATTCAAAATTCTGCCCTTTGCTGCTGTGCCACAGGTCTTACCAGCTTCAAACACCTAAGTGCCAAATTTTGGAGAGCGATAGAGTGTCTTGGATCCTGTCTCTCTCTAAAGTTCTTAGCATCTTCATGCCACTTAACTCAATAAAGATGAACACACAAGTCCAGGAATACAGTAGGGAAGGAATCTGAGAGACGCTGTCTACCCTAGGGTTGCTTCAGACTCTTGTCGTCCCTCCCTTTAGTGTGTCTGTGAGTTGGTGAGGGCTCTGGGGCCATTGTCTGTGGTTCTGGGTAGGGAGAACTACATGAACAAACAGATGCTTTAGAACCCACATAGTTCTGGGCTTTTTGGGCTTAGAACATGGAACCCTAATGTCTGGTTTCCATGAACTGCTGAGTCTCTTGAACTGAGGAAGATGGAAGAGCAAGTCCTCTCTGCTCTCCCGTTCTTTGTCTCCCCTGAAACAAGTCAAAGGGTCTAAACTTCCCATCCACTGAAGTTGGCTATGGAACCTGAAAGGGCTCTCTCTGAACTCCTTCCTTCAGTGAAGGCCTTCCTGAGTCAGGTGACCTTCTTCAAGACTGAGGAGAAAGGCAGCCATGTAGGGGTTCAAAAATCCACCCAACAGGCCTTCCTGAGTAAACCCCTGTTTAACACTCTCAATTCTTACTCAGGTCTGTCCAATCATATCCCTCTATTACTATCCACTTCTTCCACCAGACCTAGCATAATAGTACATGGTTTTCCCTGGCCACTGGTGCTGCATTCCTGAAGGCATCTTTGTCATTTATGACTTGATAAAATAAGTTCTCTATACTTTTCTCTTATTGATCGGTCATTTGTTAATGGTGGTAGCAGCAACAAATCTTGCAATGAGTGAGGAAAAGACACTTCTTTTTCTTCACAGAGCTAAAATTTGTGTGTGTGTATGTGCATGAGCATATCTATATATATTATTTTATTAATTTCTTCTTATAGGTGAGTATATATAAGAAGAAATTCATAAACTATTGCTGCCTAACTAGTCATCAATTTTAAATATTCAATGTGCTAAAATGCCACATTTTGATGCAGTGCCCCGAGCCCTGTCACTCTCTGAATCCCTGAGCAGGATTCATGCTGCAGCTGACCTCGCAAAGATGAGCACTTGACTCAGACAGCTCAGTTGCAATCTTACAGAGACTGAACAGATGAAAATGAGCACATATTTTATGTTTTTTTTTCAAGAAGGTAAAAATATTGGACACTGAAAACACAGTCACACACAATCACCCAACTTCCTTGGAGCCCTCTGATACTCTCATGGATGCTAGCTCCGCCCTAATGCATCTCATGGAAGGGAGCTTTGAGGTGTCTTTAGAAAGAGCAGGGGTTGAACAATCTCCCTGGCTTGTCACTCTGGAAGGGACTGCAGATGCTTCATAGCTGGCAGCTGCCGTACAGGACCGCGCATGTTAAGTAGCAAAGACTGCTGGTGTTTCTTTACATGGACTCCAGGAACAGGGCACTGGTAGCTGGGAGCAAAGTCATGAACAGTTCTGCTAGCATCTACTAAATACGCAAATTCAACCAACTTTTCATACCCAGCTGTCAACAGCGGACGCTTAGCACAATAGCTAGGAAAATTATTTATTTCGCTTCTGTGGGTGGTTTAGAAAAATACAGATAAAATATTCACTATCCAGCCACTTTGACAATTCCCCAGCTTCCCTCGCCTTCTCTTCTCATTCCAGATTCTGACTGAAGAACTTGGGCTGACGTTTGGACACCTGGTATTTACAAAGCATCCCCGTGTGAATGTCATAATTAAAGAGGCTTGGGAGTAATTCTCCAGAAAAATCCTTAGTGTCAGGGTTAAAATATTTTCAACACAAAATGAATGATTTAAAAAAAAAAAAAAGCACAAACATCCCCAGCACATGAAGTGCAGCCAGGCCAGGAGACTCTGTCTTGGGCTAAATCATCTATCAGTGGCGGCTTCCTCTGCCGTGCTTAGCCATCCAGCAGACATCTACAGGCCAAGTGAGAGGTCATTGTTCTCAGCAAAAGTGGCCTTCGGGTTCCTGTCACATAACTTAGGTGACTGTTAACATACACATCAGAGGAGGTAGCTGAACAAGGTTAGGGAAATTTGACAATATAAGTCTTAATTTGCATGACCCCCAAAATTAGCAATTTTTAAGTCAACCAAGTCTGGGGAAGCTACGTGGTAACCCCAAAGAGAGAGGATTCTGCTCTGACTGACTCCTTGGCGTCAGGGCAGGTCCAGGAGCTGACCCAGGGTGCTTAGGGAACACCTTTCCTCAGTACCATGGGAACCAGATAAGGACAAGCTTTTACACACGTGTGTTCTAGGTTCCATAAAGTGGAGCACATCCTATTATAAGGAAATATTACGGTTATTACTTTTATCATTATTTTGTGTCTCCAAGTGGTTATTGGGCAACAATCTTGCTGCCTTCTCAATATCCAGAGACAGGTAATGTTAGAAAGACAGAGGGAGGCAGGGATGAGAAAGGGTTTTTAACTTGACTGAAACCCTAGCACTTGAGAGGTAGAGGCAGGAAGATCAGGCATTCAAGGCCTATTTCAGCTACATACAGATTTCAAGGCCGGCCTGGCCTACATAAGACCCTTTCAAAAAGAAGAAAAGCCAAAGAACCAAAGCTACAAACAATAAGCAAGACTGAATTTCTGAAGGGTAGCACAGAAGAAAAGCAAAACGGGCAAAGGAGAGATAAGAGAGGAGAATGCATGTATGCTGTAGATTTCCTCAGATCTAATCAGTCCAAAACCATTTTGCCCAGATCCTAGGGGTTGAGCTAACCCTTCATTGCCCCTTGCCCCTACTTCTGATGAATTCAAACTCAGACGCGGCAGGCTGGGAGGTCTGCACAAGCCCCTAGTATCAGTCCATGCAGCAGCAGGGAAGAAGGAGGAACTGGAATCCGGGTCGTGAGAAAGACAGGAAATGAGAAACCCTGTCTGAGGTACGGAGCTTGAGAAGATAAAGAAAAGAAACTATAGACAGAAATTTAGAATGTACTTCAACGATCGAGCCCTTATCGGGTATGTTCTGGAACCTGTCTTTATCCTATAAAACAAAGTCTGGAGACTTCAGATGGGCACCGAGGCTCCCGGCTGGAGTAACTTTTCAGTCGGGTGCTTTCAGAAGCCTGTCACCAACAGGTGGCGATGGCACGCAGCACGAGTTGGAACTATGCCGAGGTAGCTTCAGCAGAGAAGCCTCCTGGCTCTATTTGAAATGTTTTTCTCTCCTTTCATTTTTATCTTCCTTTATTTTAAGAGTGGTTTTCATTGCTTCCCTGCCGGCTCCGCACCTCCGTGAGCCTCCAGAGAGCCTCTCAGGAAGGAAATCACTTACCCTTGAGTTTAAAACATCCAATTACTACCATTGCGGGGCGGAGGCGGGGAGTCAGTAGAGGACAGAGAAGCTGCCCTGTGGCCTCATTCTTCAACAGAGTTTTGCAGAGAGAAAAGCTGCCGGTAGGTGTGACTGGAAAGTTGCTTTGTGAGCCTGGGGCTTCTGGAATCCTACTGCTGCTTCTCTGAACGTGGCACCGAGTAGAACCAAGTCACCGGAAAGCTAGCTGACTTTGCACGCACACAGGCACATTCCAAAACCTCGAGCCTGGGACAGCAATGGTGGCCGTCAGGTAGGGATGTGAACGGAGCTATCCCGCTGCCGGGTTCCACGTGTCCTTTCACTCTGACAGGACCCCAGTGGAAACAAGTCTCCAAAGCAGGATTTCACTTAGGTTATGACACGCACTGAGTTGGTCCGAGACTTACATGTAAAAAAAAATATCAATGGTGAGGAGAGTCTCCGGAGGGGTGCAGGGGGAGACTGAAGTGGATGCTCACACACCAAAACAAAAACGAAAACAAAACCCAAATGGGTTCATGCTTTTGTTTTTCTTTCTAGCCATTTTTAATTCTAAACAGGAAGTAGTACGAAGGCCTATAGTTTTTTTTTTGTTGTTGTTGTTTTTGTTTTTTTTTGTTAAGCATCCTACCCCATTTTCAAATGAAACAAGAATGTAAAACGAGAGACCAGAGAACTGGAAGGGATGTTAGAAACTTACTACAAAATAAATGAACACAAGTTTGCGGTTATTTAACCAAATGTGTAAACAACTTTTCTCTAAGACTCATACAACAAAGAATTCTTGTTTATCACTGTCTCCCTGCAGTTCCCTGCAAGAACATTAGCTTAAACTGGACTGATTGAATCAAGCATTGGGGCCTAAAGTTGACTGAACGGAGCATGCGCGACATCCAGTGCGTCCCAGAGTCCCCAGAGTTGCTCAGAGCTGGCAGTGGGTGGCAGTTATGAATATAGTCTCTCTTGAAAGTTGCTTTGTATTTTCGCCACAAACGAGACTTAACAGAAAAACTTTAAAAAAAAAAAGGCAACGCATTGTTAAATACATCGTTTAGGGTGAGGAAAAAGCATGAAAAACATCCTTTATAAGAATGCTATAAAGACAATGCAGAAATGTTAAACCTTAGGTTTAGCAATGTCATGCAACATTGCATGTTGTGATGTTGTGGGTCTGATCTTTATTGCCTCCGCCGAAAGGGAGTACAGATGAAATGATCTGATAGGAGAGTCTCGGAAATAGAATGGACCCGACCTAGAAAACACCATCCCGAAATACGCTGGGAGATCAGACGATGCCATGTCATATCTGCCTTCCTGGCACAACGGGTTTTTGAGCATTTTTGTTACTGTTGTTCTTTAGGAACTGTAGGCTCAGGAGAAAAGGTTTAAGGGAAGAAGCATTTATTTGGACCCCCAGTTCATTCATTGTGACAGGAAGGCAGGGTGGTAGGAGCTCCTCTTAGTGGCAGGGGCAAGAGGCTGCTAGCTGACTTCTCAGTAGATCAGGTAGCGGAGGAAGGAGAATGTCAGGACACAGCTGGGTTTTTCTTTTCTCTCTGACACGGGGGTGGGGGTGGGGTGTGTGTGTTTGAGAACAAGCTGTAAGTGACCTTCTGTGAAAGAAATGTATGTCTGTAAAGGAAAACGCGTCTCTCTGAGGCACCCTCCCTCCCCTGTACCAGCAGAAGGAAACTGTCTCTAGACACCAGTCAGTGGAGAAGACAAAGACTGAGCACTGCTGAGCAAACCTCCACCCTGCTCATCTTACCTTGTCCTAACCGGTCCTTCACCGCATGCTTCCTTCTACAGCTCACCAAATTATGGTGTGAAGTTTCAACCTCTCAGGTTGGTTCATCAGATTTCACATAGATAGATAGATAGATAGATAGATAGATAGATAGATAGATAGATAGATAGATAGATAGATAGATACATACATACATACATACATATAGATAGATAGACAGATAGAATAGATAGATAGATAGATACTTACATACATACATACAGATAGATAGATAGACAGATAGAATAGATATAGATAGATAATAGATAAATAGATAGATAGAAATAGACAGACAGACAGATATATAGTATCTTCATTGCATACATGAGGTGTGTGAGTGTGTGTGTGTACACTTCGGACTGGTTTTTTCTTTGTAAATATGTCTTTTGTTAAAGAAAATCCTAACTGGGAACTGTAGCAAATGAAGAGAGTAGTCTTTCTTCCCCAAACAAGAGCAAGCCTGTGTTTCTGCAGACTGATGAGTATGTCTCCAGAAAAAGTTCCATTTTGGAGCTGAGAGGAGAGCAGAAGGAAATAAATCCCATGTTTGCACATAGCCCTCAGGGATGTTTCTCCCTTAGAGCTTATCTTCCAGTAAGCTATTTCCCTTCCATTTAAAGCAGCTGATGCAGAAAAAGTGAGCCTTAAGTGAGCTGTTTGCTTGCTGAGACAGGGTCTCGCATACTGTAGCCCAGGCTTGTCTGGAACTCACTGTGTATCTCAGTTTACCCTTTAAGCCACAGCAGCACCCCCTCCCCGACCTCAACCTCCTCTACTTAGCTTCCTGAGTGCTGGGATTATAGGCACCACTTCTATGGGCTCTTTAAATGATTTTGAATGCTTTTGTGCAAGAGACCATTGGACCATCGTTGAAGTCTTATGAGCAGAAGATGGTTATCCACAGAGATGGAGAGAACAAAACCATAATTTAAGGAATTAACCCATTGTCATAGTTATTAAATTATGGAAATAGGATTCTGCCAGTTTTTGAACCCAAATATAAGAAAATCAGTGGATAGTATAGGCTTTCAGATCTTTAACCTTAAAACTAAAGTAAAAATTCACAAACCATATTGTATATAGAGTTATATCTTGCCTAAAATGAGATTAACTTCCAATAATAATAAAACCACCTAATCCCAAATAGGATCTGAGTCAATTTGTTCAGGGAATCACAGCCCCACCAGGCTGCTGCATGCTATTTTATATAGGACAGGGACAATCATGTTGTTACTTTGTCAGAATTTTTAAAATGTGTCTATTTCCAACTTATTTAACAAATAGCCTATGAAAATATTCTCTCCACTTGTCAAAGGAAAAAATATCTGCAGAAAGTCACGCGCAAAGATCTTAGAGCTTAATCAGAGTGTGGGGGCGGGTGGGTGTCATCTCAGAACTGGGGAGGCCGAGGCAAAAGGATCACGAATTGGAGGATGGCCTGGATCCTGCACAGTAAGTCAGAACCATTTTTAGGGTCATGCAATTTAGAGGAGGAATTTTGTTTGTTGGTTTTTTGGTTTTTCGAGACAGGATTTCTCTGTGTAACAACGCTGTCTATCCTGGAACTCACTCTATAGACCAGGTTGGCCTCGAGCTCACAGAGATTTGCCTTCTTCTGCCTCCCCAGTGCTGGCATTAAAGACGTGTGGCACCATTGCCTGGCTCTAGTGGAGGAGTATTTTAACATACTTCTTTCTGAACAAATGCATTTAAGTACATTGACAACTCAATCATGTAACTTTTGATTAAGGTTACCAGTGAAATAAATTCCATCAGAAGAGGTAATTATAGTAATGGCATCTCTACACATATCTTTACTTGTTGCTATAAGAAGGAGATCTGTGCATGGCGCCTGAACCTGTGAGCCATGCTGGTGCTGGTGATCTTCCATATAGGAGCAGGGAGCAGGTACGTGTATGTGTGTATGTGTGCGTGTGTGTGTGTATGTATGTAGACAAATGCCCAACGATGAATGTGCTAGAGCAAACTGTGTCTGCATTTTAAAAATCACAGTGTTATACAACTGTATATTCAAGTCTCTGCTCTCCTCCCTCCCTGCCACTCCCTCCTTCTTCCCTGTTTGTTACTCGGTCCTCCCTCTCTCCCCCTCCCTTCCCCTTCCTCTGTAAAGGGACAGACAACTACTATTTGCCTCTAACAACTCACTTAAGAGATGGGAATTAGTAATAACAAAGAGCTACCCCACAGCATTTGTGAACGGGAAATGAGTCAAATTACATAAAATATATAAAGATCCCAGTGCATCATAAACACCCAGCCATTGGCTGTCACCATGATGGCAGACAGAAGACTGGCCCAATGCACCATAAACATCCAGCCATTGGCTGTTACCATGACGACAGGCAATAGGCTGCCTCTGGTGATGGTTGTTCAAACTGTTTTTATAAAATCCTGAGCTAGTCATTGGTTGAGGGGATTCTAATGTCACTCAAAAGGGCAATTTCCAATTGACCTCTAATGAGGAATCAAACAATTAGTATTTTCAAGTAGTCTGTCCAATATTTTTCCCAATTAAAATGTGATTAAAGTTTTTGTAATAGAGTGCTGTACTCCATGTCTTTGAAGTAGATCCTGTTATAATTACGATAACTACACTATTAATGCCAGGGTATTTATTTAATTAAGACATATGAGTGTTCAAATTGAGATATTTAGTTGCTAAGTTCTTGTAAATAATTTTAATTTAAAATTAGTAGGATAATTTTGAATATGTGTACAGTTGTTCTTATATCAGAACTGTGGGTTCATTCAACCATAGATCAAGAATATTCAGAGGAAATCTCTCTCTTTTTTTTGTTTCTTGCCTTGTTTGAGGCAGGGTTTCTTTGTGTAGTCCTGGCTGCCCTAGAACTCACTCTACAAAACAAGCTGGCCTCAGACTCAGAGACCTGCCTGCCTCTGCCTCCCGAGTGCTGGGATTAAAGGTGTGAGCCACCACCACCACCCAGGTAGAAAGATTCTCTTCTTAACTGCGTATCTTCCTTCCTTCATTTCTTTCTCTCCTCTTTCCTTCCTTCCCTCTGTCCTTCCCATGTTGGAGACCACAGTCGGAACTTGAGCCAAGTTAAGCACATGCTCTTTTACCTAGCCATACTTTCATTGTTCTGATTTGCAGAAAATTTCTCCAAGTTTGTTTTATATGAAAATAAATTGATGCCAGTCTTATTCCAACAGAAATCTTTTCTTTCCTTCTACACTAAGCAGATGAATCACCTTTTGCTAATGTAAAAATATTTTTTATCCACAAAGGAAAAAAAATGGTGAAAATAGACACAGCTGCTTTGAAATACTCACACAAAACAATAACAGTCAGATCAAAGACAGAATACTTACATTTGTGAGCATAGTGTATGTACTGAAAATTATATGTTGTTAGAAGTGCACGGTATGTGCAAGTGTGTGCACCCGTATAACCTGTGTGACAATGAGGTTGGTTCTTCCATAGGTTTCAGAAAATCCCTTTCTACCTCTTTGGAGAAAGGCAGTCTCAGCCATAAGCGAGCATTGGTGTCTTCTCACCCCGCCACTTTGAACCACTGTTTCCTCAGAAGTCTCATTGACTGGCTTTATCTTGTCTGAAATATCCAGTCTTCTTGGATTTCTTTCTTTTAATTGAGCAGTCTACTCTTTTGTGGGTAGCCTTGACTCTATTATGTAGCCTTGACTGGCCTGGAAACTCAG
Organism: Dicrostonyx torquatus; assembly: GCA_028555095.1. NCBI lineage: Eukaryota > Metazoa > Chordata > Mammalia > Rodentia > Cricetidae > Dicrostonyx > Dicrostonyx torquatus. Next base: position 1,643,963 of record JAQHUG010000190.1, on the reverse strand, counting down.
AGATCTACCTGCTTTTGCCACCCAAGTGCCGGGATTTCAGGCATGCACCAGCAGAGTATTCTGCTCTTGCAGGCTCAATAACTGTCCTGTTCTGAGGTGGAAACAAAAGGGCTGTGGCAGCAGCAGCAAGCAGGTTAAGACACAGAAAGACGCCAAAGCCCCTAGCTCACTGACTCATCACCAGCCACCATAAACCTGCAAAAGTACTGTAGAATACGCTGTGAAGTTAAAATTATTTACAGTAAGTGTGGAGACAGAGAATGACACAGGAACGACACAGGTGAATGGTTGCTAGAGAGGAGACACAGGTGTCTATAAAGAAAATTGGAGAAGAAGACATAGAGGTGAATGGTATAGAGAGGAAGCTACAGTTCCAGGGAAAAGAGGAAACACAACAACAAAATTAGATTCTGCCGACCTTCATGGGCATGTGCAGATCTGTCTTTGAGACCTGGGATCTGAGGAGCCGAAAGAGTGGAGGAGGTGGGGGTGGACACAGTTTGATGCTGCAGACAACGTTACTGCATTTTCAGTGAACTTTTACACACGAGTGTAACAAAGAAAGCAATGGTCCAAGGAAGGGTGTTTGAGTTCAGAAGAACATGTGAATAAACGCCCATAAGAACATATTAAATATTAATGGAGCAGCCCTTTCCTTGAGCTTTCTCAGGACAGACCAGTTTAAACACAGCTGCCTGGCACGTGCTATAGAGTCTATCTGAGAAAACATGAAAGCAAGGCAGAGGTCATATCCAGACTCAGGATTCACTGAGGACAGCACTCATCTTATTCCTTCACCAGATGGGGTTCTATAGCCGTGTTCTGACATCCGGCAAGAATAAACATGTCTCATAAATTGATGCAAATGTTTGTCACAGGAGGTACGAAATCGCATCCAAGAACAGTCCCAGGAACAAAATGTACCAGAGGTAAAAGGCCTTTCTCCTGGAGCCTCTCTCACAGTTCCCCAAGGCATCATTCACCATGTGTCATTCTTTTGCCTGTATTCAGACAGTTATATGTCAGAAGGTCACTAAAAACAGAAACAAAAGCATATCTTAAAAAACAACCCATATAGTAAACTTAAAATATGACTGACTATAGAGAAAAGGGGAAGGGAGGAAACAGAGGTGGGAAAAAAACCTATAAACTAAGAAAATGAAAAAATGAGATAATAAACATTATATGAATGCTGTTTGAAGGAGAATACAAATAAAAGCATAAAAGATTTACAAATACAATAAATATAGTGTTTTAAATAAAGTAAGAGGAAACAAAGAATCATAAATGTCAAAATTTTTTTAAAAAAGGATGTAGTGTGCAATCAACTTCTTTCTACATCCTTAAAAATTTGGAAGCCGCCACTTACAATCAAGGTGGAGTGGGGGAGGGGGAATGGAGGGGCAAGGTTGGGGCATGGTACAGGTAGGTGGATTTGTGGACTCTTCTGAGTCTTCATTGAACATATGCCCACCAGATGTGTTCCACTGTCTTCACTGTGAGGATTTGTCCTCTTTGCATACCAGGGGCATCTGCTGGCCACAGTTAGCTCTGCAGCCTGTAGTCTGGGCAGATTACCCCACTCTCCTGAGAGCTCTGGGAGCCCAGATTCCGTCCCCTAATGTGGATGAGATAAGTCACTGGATGTCTAGTCTCCTGATAGTCTGTTTATTATCAGTTTCTTTGAGGAGACACGATGACCAAGTGCTTGAGAGAATAACAGGGAAGTTCCCTACTCCTGTACGGGTGTCGTAGTTTCCTTCTGTGTTGCTCATTGAACACTCCAACCAAAAGCAACGTGAAGCAGGAAGGGATTGGCTTCTGCTTTAATGCCACAGTGTGTAATGAACGGAAGCCAGAACAGAAGCTTAAGGCAGAAACCTGCAGGCAAGAACTGAGGCAGAGACCACAGAGAAATGCTGCTTATTGGCTCACATTCAGCCACCTTTCTTAAACAGCCCAGGCCTACATCCATGGGGGCAAGGGCCCTCCTATCTCATTAGCGATGAAGTACATGCCCTGCATTTATGGTCACAGGTCAATCCAAAGGAAGCAATTCTCCAACTGAGGTTCCTTCTTCCCAGTCCTGTCAAGATCACGGCTGACGCTAACTGTGCCAAGAGTTTTGCATTTGCTTTATTTGTCATCATTGAGGTGTAAGGACCAGGTAGGCCTGAGGGCATCTATTATTACCAGAAGAGGGGAACAGGTAGGAGTTGAGCTGGGTCCTATCAAGAAAATGGGCTGTCCAGGGTGAGAAACTTCAAGGCTACCAATGCTTGACTATTATTTGAGGCTGTAGCATGCTCCTCAGAGGCCCAGCAAGTGGACTGCCACAGCTGAGGATCAGAGAAGCTGGAGGTGTTGGATCTCTCGAGGGTTTGCTCTTTCTGAGTGGTCGTCCAATCCAGTCATAGGTTTGAACTTTTCTCACCTGTGTTAAGAGGCTCTGCACCTATTTGAATAGCAAGGAAAGAGGGAGTGAGGCGGGGACTGAGTGGGAACAAACAGTGACACACAAGCGAGCTTGGGGTTGCAGCAAATTGCCACCAAAAAGTTCAGCCCAAGCTACAGTGTGTCTTCTCCATGTACCTCTGTCTCCCCATTATCCCCCACTCTTTGTTCTGGTCACCTGCTGCTTTTTGTTATCATGCTTTTGTGTATGCCACTGTCACACCTATGCTCAGTCTTCTCTGAAGAGGTGATCCCGAGAAACCCACACACAGAGGAAGCCGGTGCTGGCTCTCAGGGAAAGTGACCACGGTTGATTAGATATCCGGCTCATGGATGGGACTGGAACTGTAAGATGGGATAGCTGGTGGCCTTGGGGCTGCTGTTGTATGATGGAGTCCAGCTAAGGTGTGGTCACCGATCTGGTGACCTTATTTTACCTAGCCTGATGATATGTGGGAACGGGGTGGTCCTCTATGTGCTCTTTCTGTCGTGATAGATCTGGCCTCCTTTGAGACGATGAATGGATTTTCTTATATGAAAAACGGTGAATATTTTAAAGGTGTCAACGTATCTATCAATTTTTGTTCGAAAGGGTTGGTTTACTGTCTAATTTTATCTGCGTCAATGGGATAACCCCTCCCAGAGACACACTGAGATAAAAATGTTCTGCTGGCACATTAAAATGAATGAGCTATGGTTTTTCCCTTTCGGATGGTTGTGGATATTAAAAGAAAAATCAGTTACCTGTCATTTGCCAGGAGAGAGAGAAGTGGCTGATTGGGACAGAACCGAGCACAGATCTGCCTTCCATGGTGGGCATCATTGCTTTTTCTGACAAATGTTCTATGGAATTCCGGAAAACAGGTTTGTATTTAATAAAGACTTGGGATGGTTCTTAATATGTTTCAGACATTATTTTAAAGTAATTTAAAATAATTGATGCCTTCAATCCTACTAACAACTTTTATTGGTTACTTCTTTTATTTCAAGCACCTAAACATGAAAGAAGCTCTATAATTAATAACTTACCTAAGTTCCCACAGCATGTAAATGAAAAGGCTGGATTCGAACTTAGCTTCCAGGTTTCTAGTGACTTTAATTCTGTATCAAGGTAAAACATAGTAGCTTAACTTTAGCATCACTGACAGTCTTTGTTCAGAAGGCCACTGAATACACTGAATCTCTGCGTGCTATATTGATGTAGCACAAATCAAAAATGGCTTCAGATACTGTGAAACATCCCTTGTTGGGAAAACCTCCTCTCTGCTGTCATTGAAACAGCGTGACAGTCTGACACTGAAACAGTGAAAAGAGGATATGAAGGGAGAACAATATCAAGTCACTAAAATTAATCCCGCCATGCTTTCTTGCCTTTCTTCTCTGGGAATATTTTGGTATAATCCTGTTTGATTTTTTTCCTTCATCATTCATCTCTCAATTTTTTCCTAAACTCCTTTCTGACTGAGACAACAAAAAGAAGAAGCTTTTTCCTTTCATCCTAAGCCAGGAGTATCTGAGCTCTCAACATAGGTGCTACAGATGGACAGAAATGTAATGGATTAGACAGGCTTCAGGAGAGCCGATGAAAAGAAGCCACAGGGAAATTAGACTTGGCAAAGCAGTCAGACATACAAAATGGCAAAGTGTGTGCCACAGACTGCTTGCTCTGTGGGATTAGGAACAAAATGATCAGTGAGGCTGGTCACAGACACAGAAGCCTTTATCGAGATCAGTGTGTTGACTTCAAAATGGTTGAAAGCAAAGACATATGGATCCTTAGGGAAGATATGATGTACAGAACCTAGTGAGGTCCCTGACCTGGCTTCAAAAGGTGATCCAAATTGGATGGGATAAGATATATAATTCAAAATAGACAATGGCCAGCTACTGAGGACTTGGGAACAGGAATGAATAGGAAGTAGTATAGCAAAATCTCAGGAATATTAGTGAACAGAGAAGAATGGGGACTGAGGAAGCTCATACAGGGTTAATACAGTAGGTGAGTGACCTACTAACATGATAATGAAATAGAGAACAAGGGTTGACTATTGAAATATAAAAGTTTGATTAATGGAAATGATTTCAAGTTGAAAAACAGGCCAGGAATTGATAGTTTATTGGACATTGAAAATAATACCAGGGCTGGCATATGATGCCAAACCTGAAAACTTGAGTTTAATTCTAGGACATGGTGGAAGGACAGAACCAAGTCTCACAGGTTGTTTTCTGGTCTCCACGTGCACATCAAGGCATGTGTACACATGCACACACACACACACACACACACACACACACACATACCACAAATTACCTAATTAACTAGCTAATAACTTAAAATACAAGTGAAAATGTAAATGGCATTTGGTTTTTAAGAGGGCTCATGATAATCCTTTCTCCTGTGTATGAAGGTCTAATGTGACCTTGTCCTCTTGGGTATGAGCTACATTGCACAATTCCTTCCTAAAGAATAGTATATGGCAAAGCAATGGAAGTCACCTCTGGGATCAGAATAAAAGACTCCACAATGGTGATCTATTGTTCACATAACAGGAGTGCTAGCAGCTGTCTAGGGGCCGTTAAGTTAGTTCCCTGGCAGAAACAAAGAATTAAAGAATTGGGAAAGACAGGAGAGCAAGCCATAGAGAAAGGGAGAGAGTTCTATCACTTCAGAATAGCAGGAGCCCAAGGCTGGAAGTTTGTTAATCGGACCCCACCTCAAGTGTTTTATAGGGCCTTTGGGTCCTTCACTTTCCCATTTTGGTCATCTTTAGAAACTTGCCCCCATGCCTTCCTGTACCTTCCTATCAATGATTTCTTGGAAAAAGAAACAGCCATCGCAGGAAATCCACCTTGACTTTCCTAGTCTGTCTACATTACTTTACCTCTCCTTCATATAGAGCCATGACTATAGGTAATAGGAACACATGGTATATAAGCTGATACAACTGAGCCACACCACCACACTTAAGTGACTGACATAGAGACAGTCACTTTTAAGAATTAAAGAATGGCTAAAATAAAAAACACCAA
>JAQHUG010000190.1:1600997-1631279 GCA_028555095.1 Dicrostonyx torquatus | reverse complement strand
GGAGGTGAGGATAGGACACTCACTAGAAGCTCAAGGGCCAGCTAGAGTGAAAAAACAAGAAATCTTGTTTCTAGAAGCGTTGACTAAGTTTTCTGTCCTGTCCAGTTCCCGCAGTCATTAAGTTCCAAAGAAATCACACAGAGGTCTATCTTAACTATAAACTAATTGGCCCATTAGCTCAGGCTTCTTATTAACTCTTATAACTTATATTAACCCATTATTCTTATCTATGTTAGTCATGTGGCTTGGTACCTTTTTCGGCTAGGCAGTCACATCTTGCTGGTTCTGTGGCTGGATCAGGACTGCAGACCAAGCTTTCCTCTTCCCAGAATTCTCCTGTTCTCATTTCCCGCCTCTACTTCCTGTCTGGTTGTCCCACCTATACTACCTGCCTGGCTACTGACCAATCAGCATCTTATTAAAATACAATTGACAGGCTACAAACCATTGTCCCACAGCATAGAAGGAATGTGAAAACTAACTTAAGAATTGTCCTCTGATCTTCACACACATACATACACACACAAACACATATACACACATACAAACACAATGCATGCATACATGTATACATAACACAATAAAAGGAAAAAACTACAAATCAATGATATTAGTTATTAGCAGTTAGCATCAAAGAAGTTGGAAAGAAGGGACCTGGGAGGGATTTGTGGAATAAAAGGGGGAACTAATAATATTTTATTTTAAAATGTATGGAAAGTTTAAAAGTTAAAAATTATATAATTATACATCATATGATCATTAAAATAACAAGAAAATATGTGAAACGGCATCCTTGTAATAAATTTTACAACTCTATATCTTTTCATGACAATTTAAATCAGATTAAATTTGTTCCTACAAAGAAAACTGTAGGCCTAGATAGCTTCATTTGGTAAATTCTGTTACACATTTAAAGAAGAAAAATATGTATCTTACACAAACTTCCATAGAGAATTTTTAAAAGTTAGCCAGGCATAGTGGCCCACACTTTTAATTCTAGATCTTGGAAGGCAGAGGCAGTTGGATCTCTATGAGTTTCAATAGCCAGATTGGTCTACATTGTGAGTTACAGGACAGCCAGAGCTACACAGTGAGATCTTTTCTCAAAAGAAACACACACACACACACACACACACACAGAGAGAGAGAGAGAGAGAGAGAGAGAGAGTCTTTTTAAACATTAACACTACAAGGGTAGCATATCCTTGATATGAAAGACAAGGAGCTTATTATAAAAAAGAAAAGGGGGCTTGAGAGATGGCTCAGTGGTTAAGAGCACTTGTTTGTCCTCCAGAGGACCTGAGTTCAATTCTCAGCACCATGTCGAGCAGGTCACAAATTCCAGCTAGCCTCCCAAGACAGCCCCACACACGGCATGAGCCTACATAGACCCACGTAAATAAAAATTAAAATTATAAACAAAACCAAAGAAGAACAAAATGTGTTTCCCAAGAGCAGAGATATTAATACAGTAAAGTATATTAACAAACTGAACCTTAGAATATATAAAAAGACGAAGCCGAGGGATGTAATTCAGCGATAAAGTACCTGCTTGGGATGCACAACACATGTACTCAAAAGCCAGAACGGGGGAGGAGCTAATAGTCAATTTGGGTGTATTCCAGGAAAGCACTTAGTTAGGATTTCCATTGCTGTGAAGAGACACCATGACCACTGCAGCTCTTATAAAGGAAACATTTAATTGAGGCTGGCTTACAGCTCAGAGGGTTAGTTCATTATTTTCATGGCAGGTGCCATGCAGGCAGACATGGTGCTGGAGAAGGGGCTGAGAGTTCTGTATCTTGATTTGCAGATAGCAGAAGGAGACTGTGGTGCTGGGTGTGGCTTGAGTGTGTATGAGACCTCAAAGCCCACCCCCTCTACAGTGACACACTTCCTCCAAAAAAAGGCCACATCCTCTCCAACAAGGCCACATCTCCTAAAAGTGCCACTCCCTATGGGTCCTGAGTCTATGGCCATTCCTATTCAAACTACCAGAGATGGCTCAGTAGACTCATTTTCAGCCCCCAGCACTTACATAGTGGCTTACAACTGTGTAGCACTCTAGCCCCAGGGAATCTGGTGCCCTTTTCTGACCTCTGAGAGCACTGTCCACACGTGGTGCATGGACGTGCATTTAGGTAAAACACCCACACAAAAAACTTTTTTAAAAATTAAATTTTTAAAAAGAAAAACAAAGTTACCTGAACACTTGAAAGTCAGGTGGTTATGACTCAACACATGAAGAAATAAAAGGAGAAACTGTATACTAAATATATTGAAAATATATGCTATATGTATATATATATATATTGTAATTTGAAAACCAACTTACTATTTTTAAAAGTAAGCTTACGAATTGTTGAATTAGAGGACATTTTCAATCTGACATGAGCTATCTTCTATGGAGGGATCCCGAGTTCTCTTGGTTTGGGTTGTTGAAGAGGATGTCTTTCCTCCAGGTGGATTTTTTGCCATCTTTGTCTAATACCAGATGCAATACTGTGCATCTGTAGTTATATGCATTCATGTATGTGTCTTCTAGTGTGTTCTACTAATCAGTGTCTATTTTCGTGCTGGCGCCATGCTGTTTCTATTACTATGGCTCTGTAATATATCTGGGAATCTGGATTCGTGGCACCTCCAGTATTAACCGTTTTTCTCAGGACTACTTTGGCTATCCTTGGTCTTTTGTGGTTCCATATGAATTTCAGGGTTTGTTTTTCTATTTCTGTTAAGAATGTTATATGTATTTTGCCAATTGTATTTTGACCATTTGCCAACAAACAGTCAACCTTGGGACATGCATAGACAAGAAACATTATATAGACTGAGCTGATTGTATTTGTATGTGTTTGTGTATGTGTTCTCATGCAACATCAAATAACAATTTAAGAAAAAATGCCATGAATTTGAAAGATAAAAGGGGTACGTGGTGTGGGGGGGCTAGAGGGAAGAAAGGGAAGGGGATTATGTAATTGTACTACAATCTTTTTGCTAGAGTCTTCGCCATGTCTTTATCTTCAGAGATTTAAAGTTTACATTGAAGAGTTCTGTTATAAACTTAGTTGGGTTTATTTGTACAGCTTTACATTTTTAGATGTCCATGATGTCATTCTCAGCACGTGTTACTGGTGCACAGGTCACTGAGTTTTGTAGACTTTAAATTGACTTTGCGTCCTGCCACTGCTGAAATGTTGATTGGTTCTGGAAGTTTTCTGATGGGATTTTTGGAACCCTTTATGGATAGTATCATATCATCTGAAAACAGATCATTGCCCTTCTTTTCCTATATGCATTCCTTTAATTTCCTCCTGATTTCTTATTACTGTAGATAATTCTTAAAGTACTACATTTAATAGAGGTGGGGATAGTGGAGAGCCTTGTCTTATTGCTGATTTTAATAGAATTTCTTTGACTCTGAAAATTGTTTTTCAAAGATATAAATTAATAAAGTCATTAGCAAATGGGAAAATATACAATGATCATGGATCAGGAGGCTGAACAATGGAAAGATGAGTTTGCCCCCAAACCACTCTATTAGAAACAAGAGGTTATCCGTATTCTGGAAAATCTGAAATGTGGAATAAAAGTGGGGAGTATCAGAGGACTTTACATATCAAGCCAAAACACTTTTCAAAAAGCTCTCCTGAAGGTCAGCTGGCTTTCCAAGGAAATCTCAACTTTCATCATTAAAATTAGTTTGGACACATCATATGCTGAAGCTGATCCCTTTCAGCGTCTGTGAAGGAGAACTTAAAATTTTTATGTGTTGTTTGATAATTTTGTATATGAATAGAATGTGGTTAGCTAATTTATATCCTCTGCTCCTCTCCAGTCCCTGCCTGACCACATTTCTCTCCCGACTTCATATCTTCTGCTCTCTTACACCCCCCTCACCCCTCCCCAGTTCCAGTTAGTGCTGCCCATAGGCTCATGAGCATGAGATGCCATCCACAGAAACATGGACAACTGACCCTGGGCCACACCAATGAAGAAAGCTAACTCTCCCCCCCCCCTCAGTGACAACCAGCTGCTAAAATGGCTTCTCAACCAGGAATGGGGCCTCGTGAGCTCTTGAGAGCTTGATCTTGTGGAGTGTTGTCCAGGCAGCACCATAGCTACTGTGGGTCAATGAGTGGACAGCCCTGTCACGTCCAGGAAGCATTATGTCACAGCAGTCTTTTCAGACTGCAGTCCCTACAGCCTTTGAAGTTCGTCCTTTCACTGCTTCATAAGACTTTAACTATATGTTATTATACTACCATTCTCCTTCTATATTGCTTTCTCTGGTGACTCTTGAAGTCAATGTTATTACTTTCATCTTTGTTTTTTTTTTCGTGTCATTTTTGAGGTCTTCTTATTAATGAGCTAAGTAAAACTTTGCCATAAGCTTCTTAACTGTCTGAGAATTTGGGGCTAGATGAAGAGGGAACCATAATACTTTACAGTGGTCCTGCTGACATATGTCATCTCATTAGTGAACACGAGTGGAGATCAGGCACGAAAGCTCAAGATTCACCCACTGCCGTTTGGGGTCTGTCCTCATTAGGGTTACTATTGCTATGATGAAACACCCTGACCACAAGCCAGGTGGGGAGGAAAGGGTTCATTTCGCTTACATCTCTATAGTCATGTCCATTAGGGAAGGAAGTCAGGGCAGGAGCTCAAAAAGAGCAGGAACACAGAGGCAGGAGCTGATGCAGAGGCCATGGAAGAGTACTACTTGCTCCACATGGCTTGCTCGGCTTGCTTTTTTATAGAAACCAGCACTGCTAGCATAGGGTGGCTGGGCCAGCACAGTGGGCTGGGCCCTCCCCCATCAATCACCAAGTAAGAAAATGGCATCCCAGCTTGCCTATAGCCTGACTTACAGAGATAATTTCTCAGTTGAGTTCTTTCCTGTCCAATGACTCCAGCTTCTGTCAGTTTGACATAAAACCAGCCAGCAGAGGTCTTTTATTTTCCTGGCTTCCCCTCCTCATGCTGTGACAAGAAGTTGACGAATGTCTGCTGAGGACAGCAGAAATAACCACCCTCTATTCTTAATTGACTTTTAATTGCTAGCAGATAATAGAAGACAAACTGAACTCTTGAAAGCAATAGTAAATCATATTCATCTTTATACATGTGTTCATACAAACTTGCACATGTAACATTTTACCAAAACAACGTATTGCACTGTAATCCATCAAAGATTGCACTGTAATTCATCCGTGACAGCAACAGGGTACATACATAAGCAAAAAGAAGTAAAACCATCAACAAGATAATGGACATACTTTCAGAAATATAAATTTAGTATTAAAGAACTTCTTAAAGTTTGGTTCAAATGTATACACACTATAAGAAAACAGTTGCAAGAACGAAATAACAGAACTCAGATTAACATTGTATAGTAAGCTACTTTGAATTTTCTAAACATTACTGAGCTAAATATGGGCCCTATAGCTCAATAGTCACAAAATTAATGAAAAAAGCTCTACTAGTTATTCCCTACGATTCTTAGTCCGGCATCATAAGCGTTGAGGCTCATCTAGCATTTGTTTCTTGGTGCACCAAATGTCCAGAGATTTTAGGGGTTTCTTAGATCATCATCACAAGAATAAAAGGCACCTCTAATTTTGTGTTATTCAAAACAGTTTCTTCACTATATGTTACTAAATTAGATATAATTACAGCAAACACAGAAATGTGAGTGTTCTATCAGAAACTGAGGCACCAGATTGACACAGGAAAAGACATGACCAGTGTATGATGTCTAAAGCAATAGTAAAGAATTGGTTTTTAGTGAGCATTGTATTTGTGAACTTTCTGAAGTGAGTACACAGAGAGATATCCTCATAATAAAGGTACTATTTCTTAGAAATATGCCATTATTTTACCATTACTAACAATATAGCCCAGAATCCTTGACTCTTCCAAGCTGTTGAAACAATTCATATCCATCACCAACACCAACATTACAAATTAGACAAAAAGCAGCTAGCTGGGTGATGCACACAGTATGAACCTACATGCACACAAACATACCAAACATTGGTTTACCATTCATTTTTGTTCTTTGATAAAATAAACACTCATTTATTATCAATGTAAATAGTGATGACAAATAAAGTCACTTGCATTTATCCTGTAAATTTTCAGGAACACACCATCACAGATATCCAGTATCTGTGACCAGTATCAAAGAACTACAGAGAGTACAGTAATTTCACTATACAAGAGAACATTTTACAGTCGGAGCTGTTTTGTTCTCAAACATAAAAGTCAAAGAACGTAAAAGTAGGATAGAAGAAGAAATTTTGAGTTATTTTTTAAAGGAAAAAGCTGCTAAAAATTATGAAACTAATCAACGGTGGTGCTGGCATTTCACTCCAGCTACCTTGAAGGCTAATTCTGAAGCATCCACAAGTTCAAAGCCTACATGGGTTACATAGTAGGTTCAAGTCTAGTCTGGGCAATTTAGTGAGATCCCATCAAAATAAGAAGGAAAAGAGTGGCTGGAAACACAGCTGTGTCTGTCTAAAATTTACAAGGTCCTGTGTTTAACCTCCAATAACACAAACACACATAACACACACATACAATTATTAAGCCCAAAAACCATAATAAATAATAATTGGATGTTTTAAACTGACTGGAAATATATCTACTACATTCTAAATGGATCTGCTTGTTCATGGCAAAATATTTGGTGACAGCACCAGAGGTAGTTCAAAAAATTCAAAACTGTTATTTATTATGACATTCAGAATGAGTGTATTTATTCAATAAGCAATCATGAATTTAATATTTAAGATTGATTTATCCTATCCAATACTCTCCAAGAATATATAAAAATCTAAAGATATATGATGGGGATGCCATTGTCCAAAAATGTAAATTATTTACACCCATACACACATGTACATACTTAGTAATAAAATATGCAATTGGGAGAATTAAATTATTCCCCTCAATCTGTAATATCTATCAAGTCATTTCTGAGCAAATGATGCCGTTCTTTTATATGATAATGAAGACACTGAATATAATATATTGTTGGCAGTTAGCTCAGTTGTTCAGAGTGTGGTGTAAATGTAGAATTTGTGATATGACCCAATATGATGTTAAATATTATTTCAGCTATTTAAATTTTATTTGATAAGAAGTAGAAATCTTGAACATAAAACACCGGGTAACATTTTGGAGATACACCTTGTGCTTATGGTGGCTGAAGAGATGGCTAGGCAGCTAAGAGCATGCACTTTTCCTGCAGTGAACTCTAGATGGGTTTTCAGCACCTGGCCATGTGACTTTCAACATCCTGTGTCTTCTGCTTCAATGGAATCCAGTGTCTCTGTCCTTCGAGGGCTCCTGCACTCATGTACACATACATCCACACAGAACACACATGCATTCACATAATTTAAAATAATTTGTAAAAGGCCCCAACAACTACTGCCTCCCACATAATTGGATATTTTCTACATTTTCTGGGGGGAAAGTCTGATTGGAGAAGTCTTATGCTATAATCTCCAAACTTCCCAAGGAAATTTTATGTAGATATACAGACAACAACAAATTTATCAAAATACAATTTTTGCCCTGCTTATGTGTGTGTGTGTGTGTGTGTGTGTGTACAATCATCAGCTTATGCTTTTATGTATCAGTTTTGTTATAGGTCTTTAACATGATGGAAAACATATCTATAATTTGCAGCAAAGCATTGCATGTAACACCACAGTGGCCCCTAGCAGACGTCTGGGATGATGTAGAACCAGCATTTATAAAACCCGAGTTCTGTCTAATGTGTTTGTTTTTGTTGGTTTTCACTCTCATCTTGAGACAAACAAACACAGAGGTGAATTACTGAAGAGTATTGGTTTTGCACTTTCTGTCAGGCATGAGCTATTTGGTTTAAATTACTTCCTTATCCAATCAGATCACTAAGCTAGAGCACTTGCTGTACTTGTCCCTAAATTCTCCTGAACCCTTCATTTCTCAACGAACTGTCTAGATAATCCAGTCAATCCATAGAAATACAAAGTAGGGACAAAACACTAGGTCACATGCCTAACAAAGTTGAATAAATCTTTGTACTTAGCTAGCACCTTCAAGCAGTACAATGACTGACATCTGAATCAAACTTTTTGGTGTAGTAGTTCCTGGCCCGTTGACCCCTGCAGCATGGTGCAGGGTGGCAAATATTTGGATTATTGATAGAGGTGCCCAGTGTTATGAACCTGCCAGCTGGATGATGTGTGCTGCTAAGGTTCTTGCTATGGCTGTGGGGTCATTCGTAGATTCATTTTCAGCTCTTCACTCTTCATAGGAGACTTTCACCTCACTTCCCCTTATTATTCCATGCACTCACTTACGAATAAAACAAACGACCCTTTTCTCTGCTAGAGATCTCTTTGAAGATGTGAAGAGAAAGAAATGAGAGTCATGGCTCTGTATCTATTGTGGACTAGTTCCAGGGTCCCCAACACCAAGCATCTGGAAACCTGAAGATGCTCACAGCACTTAGAGAAAATTGAGGCAATGTTTGTATATAACTGACCCACGTCCCTTACACATACAGTACTTTAAATCGTTCCTGGGTTACATGCAATGCTTAGTACACTATAAACATTACGCTATATCATCGAGGAGATGGTGACAAGAAGAACTATGCCCATGTTCAGCACAGATGGAGTTTCCCTGACTATTTTCGTTCTGCCACAGGTAAGAAGGGACGCCTGCACTGCAGACAGTGGGTTAGTCCCAGGAATACAGAGACCACCCTAACGAGTGTCAAGTTGGACTACTCTGATTTCTAGACAAGAGAAAGCAAACACAGAAAGCAGTGAGACCACCAGCCATGGTGGGTGATTGGCTAGCACCACCAGCCTTTTAAACACAGTCCACCTTTATTAAATTATTATTGACTTTTAATGGAGCAGGCCGACATTTAATCTTATCTGCTGCATCGTTTGAGCTGTCCACAAAGAACATCTTGGCTGTGCACAACGAGATGATAATTCTTTTGTATTCCTGTCTGAAATTTTGGTTCAGGAGTCCATATATAATTGCATTGAGGCAGCTGTTGAAATATGCCATGTAGTAACTAGCCACAAACAGCCACTCGGGGATCCTGGGGACCATGGTGGCAGGGTCCGAGGCCACAATGAGCCCGATGAAGTTGAGTGGGGCCCAGCAGATGGCAAAAAGCACAAAAACGACAAACATGGTGACGAAGTTCCTGAAGTCCTGCGGCTTCAGTTTGGGTTTGCTGTCAGGTTTGACCCTCTGTCTCACCTGGAGAACCAGGATCCAGATTCTTAGGTAGCAGAAGGTGACGATAACCATAGGCACGATGAAGTGGAAAACCACCACTGAGATCGTGTACACCGAGCTGACAGACTGGGTGAAGGTACAGGAGTAGATCCTGGGATCATACTGGAGAGTTCCGGTTTGCAGGTTGGGCATAATGGCGACAAGAGTCAACATCCATATCAGGAACACGTAGCAGAGGGAGTTCTTGTTACTGTATAGTTTGTCATACCTGAGACTGTGGCAAATGTAGCAGTAGCGGTTAATGGCGATCCCGGTGATGTTGAATATCGAGCCAATGACACTCAAGCCCATCAGAAATGCACTAATTTGACAGTGCACATAACCCAGATTCCATCCATTGTTAATTATGGATGCCAGCACCAAGGGATATGGGTAAAGGGCCACCACGAGGTCCGCCACAGATAAGCTCACCACAAATAAATTTCCTAAGAGAAAAGATGTGTAAAACACAGGTTAGCACCAGTATTACATGTATTGCATCTTTAAAGATTTATTTATTATGTATACAGTGTTCTGCCTGCATGTATATCTGCATGATTGAAGAAGAGGGCACCAGATCTCATTATGAATGGTTCTAAGCCACCATGTAGTTGCTGAGAATTGAACTTAGGACCTCTGGAAGAGACGCCAGTGCTCTTAACCACTGAGCCATTTCTCCAACCCCCCAGCATTGTTTATTTAAACATGTGTTAAGGGGAATTTGGAAAGATAGCCAGTGCAACTTGCCGTACAAGCTTGAGGACTGGATTTTGGGTGTTCAGGACCCATCTGAAAACCCTGTGGGCTTGGGTACCTACCTATAGTGCCAGTGCAAAGGAGGTGGATACATGGGATCCCCAGAGTGAGCTGGCTAGCTAGATTAGTAACAGTGGCAAGCTCTGGGTTCATTTGAGAGAGCCTCAAAACTAAGTTGCAGAGTGATTGAAGAAGACACCGATATCGAGCCCCATTCTCACACCCATGAACTTACACAACCAGACAACCAGACAGACAGACATGCAAATATATACGCTCACGTAGCATATATACTTCTATATGCTAAAGAAAGGGAGGAAGGGAAGGAAGAAGAGACAAACAGACAGGGGTAGGGTCGGGGAGGGACATGGGACATGTTCTTTCCACAGCTTGGATGACCTGAAACCATGTGGCATGACTGCCACGAGATAAATGAAACAAATGCCAATAAATAAGCCTCAATGTTGCCCTTGTTAAGTCCACCTTATGAGTTTCTGTATATCCAGAACATTCTATTTCCCAAAATATGGAATTTAGGACTAATTTCTGTTCTCGTAACCAGTCTCGAGATCCTTAGACGTCCATGCCGTCTTTTGCTTGGGATCTCACCTGAGAAATGTGACATTGCCTTATTTCTCAGGTCAGCTATGAATTTCTTAAATTCCAGATCTCTGATCTCTCTGGCTATTCTAAAGCTTTAAAAGTGGCCCCAACTTCCAGTGTTGGAGGCTATGTATCTTTATCCTAAGAGAAAGGGTCTCCTCCATCAGTTTCTGGTTTTGAACAGTGGTGTCATCTCTTACTAGCCATGGAACTGAACCAAGGTACTTCACTTTGCCAAGGTTCCAGGTCTTCTCCTATGATAGAGATGTTGGATAGTGCCAAGTGAGCCCTAGATGAGGCAGCTATGCCAAACACTGCGAACTGTCTGCCACTCACATGAAAATTGATAACACAATCTTCTGCAACTCCCTCCCTCAAACCAAAGGGAAAGCTAGGAATTCTTTTTGTATTTATAAATAACAAGATTAGAACATTAAACCAAATATATTCTGAATAAGTGGTAATCTGTCCTAATTGGATAACTGAACACATTTTTCAGTGTATAGAAAAAAAAGACTCCAGCTAAATTTTATGATATATTCTACCAATGTCCATTCAATAAGAAGTTTAGCAAATGCATTTAAAGCATTCTGGGGAACTAAGTAGGAACAGACAGGAAGGCAAAACTGTAACAGAATCAAGAGCAACCTTGATATCTATCTGTAGAAATGGCTAGAATGCTAATCTATGTGGAATGACACAGGGTTGAGACTAGAAACACGTGACCTTGAGGGAGAGGGAAACATCTCAGGTGGTAAAAGGCTTGACAGATGGGCATAAGGACCCAACTTTGGATCCCCAGCACCCATGTAAAAAGTGTAATCACAGTGATGGGAAAATGGAGCTAGGTGGGGCCCCAGAGCTCACTGACCATATAGCCAACAGATGAGTCCAGGATCAGGAGAAACCTTGTTTCAAAAACCAATGAGGAAAATATTGGAAGAAGATGCTCAGTAACAACCTTTTACCCCCACAAACACACACACACACACATATGTGCACTTCCCACATACATACACAAATCAACATACGTGTACCATACCACCTCCACCACCCAGAAGAATATATGGTCTTAAAACGTTAATAATTATGACAAAATGATATAGTACTCTTGTCTAGTAGTGTCCTTATGTGGAAGGAAGAAAGGAACGAATGAAGGAACAAAAGAAGGAAAGAAAGAAGGAAGGAAGGAACTCTTTCCCTATATTCCTTAAACGTAGCACTTGCAAACATTATAGCAAGGGGGGACAAAGCATCTGATAAACACAGCTACATTGAAACTCTGGCTTAATTTTTCCCCAAACATTTGTAAAATAAAATTAATCCAAAGAAAATTAAACAAATGATTTGATTAATGTATTTAATTGAGTAGTAATGAAGCATAATTGCTGTAAAAGACTTGATGGATCAAAGCCACACACACACACACACACACACACAAAACACACACACACAGACACACACACACACACACACACCAGACTATGACATTGTATGTGGTTTGAATTTTAAACTCTTTAAAACTAAGTCTCCACTAAGCCATTTCCCCACATGCCATTCTGGGTGTAAACATACTGTTTATTTCAGTGTGTAGCTGGGTTTCATTAGATGTCATTTTAAACTATTAAATATTCTGAGCTATGGTTCACTGGGAAACAAAGACTCAAACCTAAGGTGGAGAGTAACTGATAAAGATATCCAACGTCTACCTGTGGCCTACACACACATGCACAGAATGTACTGTACATTTATTCATACATGTACACATATGCTTGTACATGTATACACACATGTAACACATACAAATATATGTACAGGCACATAAAGAATTTGCTTTTACAATTAGTCTCTAGTATGAGCCTCATACCAAAGATTTGCTGATCATGAAATCAAAGGTTTTAGCTTTTCCTCTCACAGTCACACTAGTGATTCCTTACCAAACTGTTTGCTTCCTGTCTTCTGCCTTGCGACTTTAGGTTTCGAGCCGTGGGTCACATGCATCCTAAATCAATCTTCCCCAACACCTCTGTAGATTAGAACATCATGCTTCAACATCAAAGGCCTGGACAGCCTTGAGCGACTAAAGGCTTAATCCCAAGGAAGACACTTTCACTAGCACGTGAGCCCATGGTGTTCTTAAACTGGAAGTCGAGGCTGACATTTATATACTTTGGGCTCCTCATTTTAGTGAATCAGTGGGAGGCAGTTATTACTGTAATCTGTCTTGAATATCAAAAGGGAAGACAGATTATCATTACCCCAAAAGACCAGAAGCTCAAGCAAGGCTGGCCCTAGTGCAGCCGCTGCTGCTTTCCGGTCCATTTTAACCTGCTTTCCACTGATATCTGAACTCCCTGCACTCTGTACACGATGTGAACGTCTCTTTATCACTCAGTGACCTTGCTGGCCTTTTCCTCGGCCTCTCCTGCTGTTACCCTAACACACTGCTTGGGTCCTACCCTGATTAGGGCACATAGGGTTTGTGCACATTGCTCACATCACAGTCTTCATATAATATGCATTTTTATCCCACCCAGTATGTGTCTGAGAATCTTGCTCCCCTCTTGTCTCCCTTTCACTACTTGCCGTTTAGCTCTTCCATCTCCATGTTTCACTGTGTCCTCAGTTCCTCATCTTATACTTCATCCGCTGAAGTAGAGAAAGTTGAAAAGCATCTTACTTGTCGTGCAGGTATAACACACACACAGACACACATAGACACACACACACAGACACACACACACACATAGACACACACAGACACACACAGACACACACACACACACATACACACACATAGACACACACACACAGACACACACACACACACAAAAACAGACAAAGGAGCATCCAGTCACTTCAAAATGAGACAACATTTAGGGAGAATATAAAATATTGACATTACTAACAAACAGCTCCAGCCTTTCTCTCTTTAGTGATAGCAGATCACACATGGCCAGATCATTATTCACCTCCGAGAATTAGGGTGAAAATTTTCAAATGAAAGGGTAATGTTTCGACCATAATAACAGAGGATTAAAGATCAATAGCTCTGTTGCGGGTGGTAGTCTTCGCTTCATTACCATTTCTCCTCAATCTTAACCTGTCAGTGAAAACTTCAGGCAAAGTAAGCAATTCAATTGTACTAAATAATACCTCCAAATCACTAAATCCAAAAGAGAATCACCCTCATTATTTATAATAAGAAAATCTTGCTGCTTGTTTACATATTAAAATTAAACCAAAGATAGGAAATGAAAGCTAAAGACTAACAGTAAAACAGTATGAAACAAGATTTCCATAAAAGGGGTTTTTAAGAGCGGGCAGAAATAGGCGGTTCAGTGTTGGCAAGCTCTTACTGCTCTTGCAGAGGACCTGGGTCGCTCTGAAGTTCCCACGTAGTCGCTAGCAGCCGCCTGCAACTCCAGTTCCAAGGGATCAACATCCTCTTCTGGCCTCCTTGGGCCAGACAGTTTTTCTGTCGTGTTAATATGCTTTGATTCTCATATATCTTTATTTCATGTTTTGTTCTTATCTATTACATAAAATAACTTTTTAACTATTGAATAAAAAGGTATGCATATTGAAGAAACAGATGGTGACAATCGGGATTGATATTACACAATGAGTATGTGTATCCAATCCCCAAAGTTATGTCACTTCTTTGTGACGAAAACTTCCAGAAGCCTTTCTTCTAGTGTTTCAAGATACCGTACACTGTATACTCTCTATCCCTAACCCCCCGCTGTGAGCTAGCAGAGCGGAACGCCTTTCCCTTCTCTGCCACTCAGTTCCCATTGACCAACCTGTCCTGTCCCTCCCTGAGGCACTTCTCATCCTGTGCCTGGCTTATTTCACTTTAAATCACAAATAACATAACAATTTCAATTTTGAATTTATCCATTATTTTCATATATAGAAGGACAGACCTTCTATATAAGAAAACAAGTAGAAACCAAAGCACATGCATTATCCTCTGAAAGGTATGATGGAAAATGCAATTTTATCAGCTACATGGTCTGATTTTCTCAAGCTTGGAAATATTTCCAACAGAAAGCCATCTATAAAGTTTTAAAAATTCCCCAACTATTGGGCTGAAAAGCTATTCATATAATTATTGGCATTGATTGTATATAGATACAATAAATTATTTGATTGTAGGCATAAATAATCAATAAACAATGACCATCAGTTTTTGCTAATCATTTATACATTAAGACAATAAAAAAGTTTACCCCAAGTTTAGATTAATGATATATTGAGAAACTGAATCAGCCTGCTGCTTTCAGTTTACCCCAGAAGCTGTATTTTACCAATACCCTGATTCTCTCTTAATTGATATCCATCATAACATTTACGGTGAGAAAATACAAGATGCAAAATCCATTTTCATGGAAAATACTTCTGAAAACGTAAGATGATTTTAAAATCTTGTTTCAGATGCCTGTCATTTCTCCTGGGATTTTTCTTCTTTTTCTTCAGTTACCTTGTGTGTATGTGTTATTCTACTGTCTAGTATTCTTTTCAAAGACATCACAGAACGTTGATGTTCAAAGTGCTAGTAAACCACGTGACAAACGACTCTTGAGACCCTAATACAGACTTGCTGAGTCAGTGCAGCAGGAGGCAAGGCCTGGTTCTTTGTTTAGTAACTTAGTGGAGAGACTCCTGCAGCTAGCTATGTACTGAGGATGTACCATCTCCCATTAGCAAAACTTAGACAGGAAAAGGGCCTCTAGTCAATCAACCTTTAGCATCTGATTGGTTGCTTGGAGACGGTGTCTGTTGTGATTGGTCAGCTGCTCAGGTAATTAAATAGTGAGATTTTTTTTTTCCTGGAGACATCAAAGGCCAAACTAGTCCCTTGAGAAAAGGAAGAGATTGAAAATAATTCTGCAATTATACTAGATTTCCAAAGGAAGGAACTATTTGAAAGTGTATTGCTTTAGCATTCGTATCGTTTGTCTGTTCTATTCTCATATTTCCCTTTTTAGAGAAGATTTATATATTTTCATTTTATATGTATGGGTGTTTGCCTCCGTGTGGGTATGTGCACCACATACATGCCTGGTGCCCGTGGGGCTGAGGAGAGTGTGTAGGATCCCCTGGCATCAGAGATACAGATGGATGTGAGCTATGAGCACTGAAAACCGAAGCCAGTGCTGCTAACCTGCCGAGCCATCTCTCCAGCCTATTTCTCATTTCCCCACTTAAAAAAACCAACAAAAAAAATCAAATACACAAATGAGCAGTCATTAAAACATTTATTTTGAAACAGGATCTCATATGTAACCCAAGTTTACCTGAAACTCACTGTGTAGACTAGGCTTGCTTCAAACTCATAGAGAGCCACTTGCCTCTGCCTCCCATGCTCTGAGAATAAAGGTGGGCACCATACCATCTAGCATCAGTGAAACATCTAACAACCGATCTGCATCAGCTATCTCTAGCTCTGACCCACACCACTTTAAACATCTAACAACCGATCTGCATCAGCTATCTCCAGCTCTCATCCACACCACTTTAAAAAAGAAAGCCTCTCATGGCTTGAACTCAATGGGGATGTTTTTGAGCAAGTAGCCTAATTATAAAAATACGATGTTCTAAAAGTTTGCGGATTAAAGGTCACCTAGGTTCTCCTTATGGCACTGGGAATGCTGTCCTCTAAGAAGTACTTAGCCAATAAAGTCCAAAGCAGCAGGGCAGTGGTGAGGACTTTTCCTAAGGCACTAGGAACGTGAACACTCTATATGCAAGGTCTGGTGCCATTCAGACTTCTGGCATGTAAGTTACAGACAGCTGTGACACAGGATGGGTGGGCTCCAGGCAGAAGATTTGAGAAACAACCCCTCCCACCCTTGAGCCTGCGAGAGCCTGAGCATCACGTGCCACCTCCGTAAAGTGGGCAATCTGATACCCCACCCTTGGGCTGATGGAAGAATTTCCTGTGTGGGAGTGCTCTGAGCCACATGGAGCCCGCAGAAAGCGGCCCCTAGTTAAAGAAGGGAGAGTGCTCCCCCAACTATTCATCTGTTGCAGAGCTGGAGATCAGACCCAAGGCTTTACCAAGGCTAGGCCAACACTCCCTCTAAGCTATTGAGTCCTGAAGACAGAATTCTAGTTGAAGCTATCTGGTTGTGAAAGAAAGCCATCATTCCATTTTCTAAACCAAACAGAAGTCATATTATTGGTTGTCTTCCAGTGAATTCTTAAACTCCGCACAGCCTGAAGTATTGTATAAACTAGGGCAAAGGGGAGAGAGGTGCTGCCTGAATTTGTTTTCACCAACTACCCGCTATAGGACAAAAATACCACTTTTGGCAAACATTTAAGTGAATGGCTTCCTCTCTACCCTTCTTCCAAAAGTTTACTTTCAAACAAGGGTCAGAATACCAAGCCACCTGACACCAAGGTGTCAAGAGAGCAATACAGCTCATGAATAGCTCACGAAGAAGCCACTGACCTGCACTCGCCCAGGTAAAGAGTTTACCTCATTGCTTTGGAGAACCCTAAGTACAGCGCAAACACAGAATTAAGTCTAGTCCTACAATATATGTAAATGCATTTCTCGCTACAATTTCCATTTTTAAAATGCAGACTTGTCATTTTGCCCCTCTCACAGCATCCTTAGGATCATCCCCCCTCCCTGCAATTTGATTCTATTTGCTGAAAAACCTACACCTGACAGCAAAACAGAAACAGTGGCTCTGTCATTTTGGCAGCTCATGCATCTGCTCATATTTTAGCAAGTTGGGAAAACTGATTTATATGCAAATCCAAACAATTGATGAGTTCGTTGATCTAATTTGAAAAGTTGGCTTGAGGAATTTACTCAACCGGTACCCGATGTAATGAACCCGATTATCGGAAAGCAAGAATAAAGAGGCCTCTAAAGGAAACAGAAATCATTGAAGAGTTTTCCATCTCTAAGGACTGAAGAAAAGGCATCTTAGAGGGGCGGGGTAAAGAGAAGATAGCCTATATTCTCTAGGAGGAAAAAATGATTCAAAGTCCCGTGTCTCAGAAACCGACTCTCTGAACTTTTCTTGCTGTCCCACAAGGGGGCTAGCGCTGGGAGAAGTGCTGGGAGCCCCTACCTGCGTTCCTGAGCTTCTTATTGCGATACACAGACAGGATGACCAGTAAATTGCCCAGGATATCCACCACGATGGTGAAGATGAGGATGGAGGCCAGTGTAGACGCCAGCCACGACGGCCGCGGCCGCCCACCCTCCCCGCTGTCTGGTATCTGCTGCGAGGCATTGAGCAGAACGCTGCCATTGTCCCTCATGGTCCTCTGGGTGCCTCACCGCAGCACAGTCACGGCCATCGTCCTGTCGCCCCGCGCCCTCGAGTGACCAGCTCTGCTCCCGCCCTCTCCGCCACTTTTTATGGCTTGGCACAACCCTCCCGGGCCTACTTTGCATCCTTAAGGCTGTTTCGCGGCGGTCCTGCCCGCTCCAGCCCCTCCCGGTGGCCGGACACCTTCTCTGCACTTGACCGCTGCCGCCTGCTGACACCTGCTGTCCACTGCCGGGCAACTTGGACGCCAAGGTCCCTCAGCGCGTGTACACTGCGCCCCCGTGCGGCGAGACTCGGCGAGACAGATGGGACCGTCAAGCGGAGGAGAAAAAATGAAGCTTTACAAAGAGCCTCAGTTTCCTTCTTGGATCTGGACCTTGTACGCAGAACTGACACAACGCACGGGCTTGAACCCTAACCAGGATTGTTAGATTCCTTAGATAAGATTCCTTATCGTCATAGTGGGGCTGAAATAGACTCACACTCATCAACTTTATAGTCACTGAAGTGTAAAACTAAAACAATAATGAAATAAAAAGGGACGCCTTTTCGCTCTGAAAACGCACCATTTAACGTCTGCGCTGAATATTTCGAGTAATTAAATGAAAAACTAAATGTTTGCAGTTGATTGGCGTGTACATTCTTTTGAAAATATCCGTGAAAACAGAAACACAAGACGAGAAAGTCGATGTGCACCACGATGTAAGATTGCTCGGGTATGGATCATCCAGTTCCGTACAGAAAGGAGCAACATCCTAAGACGTTCTGAGATACAGGAAAGGAAGTTGACACAAGCTACAAGACATCTGATGTTCTCATATTGGACACTTAACGGTTTCATGTTCTCACTATATTTTATACCAGCCGAATTCCCAAACATCTCCAGAGCTCCAAGGAAGAATACAAAGGAAATAGAGGAAAGTAAATCTGAATAAGATGAATAGCAGAAAAATGTGACCCTACAATATTACAATACACATTGAAAATTAAGCAACGAGGCATAGCGGCTTGTGTCATAGCTCTGGAGGCCAAGATAGGAGGATGAATACCAGTGTGGGGACAGCCTGAGCTGCACGATCAGCCAGTGCTGCCGTATAAGGCCCTGTCTCAGCGAGTAAGCTGTTACATTCATCAACAATTTCAAGAAGAAATGAAATAGGATAGAGGGGTCTGAACACACAGCTTGGGTGATAGAGTGCTTATCCGGTATCCATGAAATCCTGGGGTTAGTTCTCAGTACTGAATAAACTGGATATTACAGCTCAGTCATGCGAACCCGGCACCCAGGAGAGAAGGCACAGAATCAGAGGTTCAATGTTATCCTTGGCTATTCAGAACAACCTTGGAATGTGTGAGATGCTGGGGGGGGGGCACAGATTTAAGAAGCCTACCATTTAAATTAGCAAGAAGAGGGTTAGATGATGAAAGCAAAGACACAAACATCTAAGGAAAACGTGGACAAATGTTTCTATAACCGCAGGGTGACAAAGGACTCTCTGGAAGCAAGGGCGAGAAAGCGGGACAGAAAATCATCGGGAGCGTACGAAGGGCAGTGATGATTGTCACCAGCTGAACTAACTTCCTGCACAGCCCTGGGGTAGCTATGTCACGTGGGTTGTCCTGCACAGCGTTCATCTGACGGGGTTTGACACTGCGAGGATCACACGCTGACTGAAAGCCCGCAACACTAGCAAGTGAAGTAAAGAGCTAAGGGGTTGGCTGTGGATGGGGCCAGGTTTGAGTATCTCTGATTCCACAGCTTCAAACCTCATTTCTAACAGACACTGTTTCTCAGTAGACTAGAGTTGACCAAAGAAAAGTATTACTCCTATAATTAAATATATATATATGCATATATATATCATAAACTATTAAAACATGAAGAAGTCAGGGGAGTGTTATATAATATAGCTAAGAATGAAGCATTAGTGAGCATAATATATTATTTATATAATTATTTATGTAAATTTTATATAATAAATTATTATATAAAATATTTCATTATACAAAATGTTAAGAACTAATATGAAACATAAATGATTATGTAAATAATTTATACACATTATTTTAGAAATATAAACGTTTTATATAAATGTATATAAATATAAAATGTTTTATATTTATATATTTATTATATGAAATAGTTTATATTTTAAAAATGTAATCTGTATAAATTATTTGCATAACCTTTTATATATTAACATACTTTATATATAAATATAGTTAATATAACTATATTAATTATATAAAGAAATTTTTCAGGTGAGTGAAGGTAAAAACAATATCAATAAATAAAGCTCATAGTTAGACAACAATTAAAATGAAATTTGGGGTTATCACTGGTAGCTTAGCATACCTGAAGCCTTGGGTTTAATTTCCTGAACCAATGCCTCAACATCAGAAAGGATCAATATCTGGGAAAATCCACACAGCCTTTCTCTCTGAAGTTCTTGCAAACTGTGTAAAAAAAACAAAACAAAACAAAACAAAAAAAACAAGAATTGGGCTAGAGAAACAACCCAATGGCTCAACTTATCAAGTATGAGACCAGAGGTTCCCGCCCCCCTTTTACTGAAGATATTTTTTTCTCATATAATATATCCTGATTATGGGTTTTTCTCCCTCTACTTCCCGAACGAAGTTCCACCCATCTCCCCTCCCATCCCACCCCCTTTCTGTAAGACCTGAGTTTTTATCCCCAGAACCCACACAAAAGTGCTGTCCAGATGGGAACAGAGAGAGGAAAACCTTCAGAAGTCCAGTCATCTAATCTGGTGTTCCCGATAGTGAACAAGAAACCCTGCCTTTACCGAGACGGAAGGCAAGGACTGACATCCAAGGCCCAAGGTTGGTCTGTGATCTCCACACCTGTGCCTTGGCACGTGTGCACTAACACACACACACACACACACACACACACACACACACACACACACACACACGGAGAGAACAAACCTAAAATTGATATTTTGACTTGCATGGTTCATAACACATATAGATGTATTAAATATAGATACGATAGGGGTGAAGGAACGTCCAAGTAGTAAGTGCCTTACACAAGCATGGGGACCCGAGTTCAAATCCCCAGACTATATGAAAGCCAGGTATAATGGCACACTTAGGAAGATCCCCGGATCTTATTGGTCACTCAGCCTAGCCCTACGTGAGATCCTGTCCAAAACACAAGGTGGACAACTCCCGAAGAGCAACACTGAGGTTGGCCTCTGACCTCCACATACACCCTCACACACGGTCATGCTCGTATGTCTATGAACATGCACAAGCACACACATGCATGCACATTCACATAAAGAAGAAAGCCTGCAAAGTGGGCCACACAAGATCTCTGATTATTCATAGCTGCAGTTTCTAGTAAGAGCTCGAATGGACAGGAACAGGTTAACGGTGAATTTGCGATCTTTGTGGTAACCACCATGAGACACGGCTTCTGTGTGACTTGACTCTCTGTGAGCGACTCTGGAGACTGACCCTGTAAGACTGCCTGATATCAAAGTGTCTTATCTCAGAGGAGGGGTGGATCGCAAATGGCACACAGGGGAAGGAATGAGGTCTTCCGGGTAGGACAGGAAGATCTGTCTGTCACAGCCCCGTAACAGAGAAAGATGTTTCTTGACCACATGTGAGAAACTGCATCATTAGTCTCTCTATAAATGTGTTCTCTGCTGCTCAAAAACTTGCTGAACACAGTCCTGAGTACAAGTCTCTTCGGTTTTTTTCTTCTTCTTCCTTTCTGACACAAAAGAAGGTGTGCGATTACATATTATACACCTGAACACTGCCTGCTGAGCGCAAATAGAGGCTGATATTGGAGTGTGAGCGCGCACACACACACACACACACACACACACACACGAGAGAGAGAGAGAGAGAGAGAGAGAGAGAGAGAGAGAGAGAGAGAGACTGTTGCCACAATCTATAGGAATTTGCCTGCTGCTAAAGCAACAGAGACTTGTCCAAGATTTAATAAACTTAGTTCTGCCTCAAGGAAACATTAGGTTTCAGCTGTGAGTTCATCTATAGCAGGGCTCAGACCTCCTCTTAAACCCCAAGGGGAGGGGGGCTCTAATCCCTTTGATCTAAGCAGGAGCTCTCTTTTTCTAGAAGGCCCTCCATAAAACTTGGATTAGAACTGGGGCCTGAATGTCATGGGCAATTTCATCCCTGAGTCTCCTGAGCAGATCCGGGAAATTTCAGTAAGTCACAGCCTTAGTAACCCAGGAAGTGTGTCTGTGAAGATGAGGGGCTTTGCCAGGAAGAAAGCAAGAGAAGTGTCTCTGTGTGTGGCTGCACCGGGGAAGGAGCGCCAATAAACGGAGCTGACCAGGTGCAAACACTTTCGCAGTTTACAGACAATTGAGTGATAATACCCATGGAGTTCCCACAGCGAATTCCCTCCCTTTCCACCTCCCAGAAGTTGCGAGCATCCGGGAACATTCCGAAGCAGGAGCGACAGCCTCACCTCCTTTGTTCATGCGAGCAAGGACCGGAGGTCTCACTGCGTGGTCCTTTCCATGAAGGCATGAGCCCACCCGCCAGTGGTCCATGAGGGCTCTGTGGCTGAGTTTTGAGCTGGATGTGTACTCACAGATAGTCCCCTTATCTTCCTTTGGTGTTGGGCAAGCTCCTGCTAAGCAAAGGTCTGCCGTGCCAACATTCAGGGCTGTACCAGTCACAGTACTTTAGGCCGCTGTGGTATTTTGTTATTGTTGTTTGTGTCTGTCCGCACTGGAAATCAAACCCAAGGCTTCACACTTGCTGGTCAAACACTCTACCACTGAGCGATGCCCCAATGAGGTGTTTCAGTTTTGGAAGGAAAACACAGAGAGTAGAGAAGTCCCTCTAATTTTGATGTACTCACTGAGAGACAGACAACAACAACAAATCAGCAATAAAACCATAATATTTATAATAGCTCTGCTCTTTGTTGGGCAGGGGTGTTTTGTTTGTTGTAAGATAGGATCTCACGTCTCCCTGACCTCAAACTTCCTATGTAGGCAAGAACAACTTCGAACTTAGGACCCTCCTGCTTCGCTCCCCTTCACGGCTGGACCCTCTCACCCCAGTATCCTCTTCTACTTTAAATATCTCATGCACTCTGTTGTCTTCCCCATATCCTGCCCTTAGAATATCTTGTCTTTCCCATCTTGTGAACCCCTTTCTAGTTCCTTGGTCTCTACCCACATTTAGTCTCCAGCATGCACACATTTTAGCAATTAGAAGCTAGGAGCCACATAGGAGCGAACACACGACCTTGCTTAATATGCTTTTTAGTTCATCCATTTTCCTGTAAATTTCTTTTCTTAAAAGATTTTTATTTATTTTAATTGTATGTATATGAGTGTTTTGCCTCCATGAATTTAAATGTACCACATATGAGGCTGGTGCCTGCAGAGGCCAGTAAAGGGTATAAGATTCCCCAGAACTAGAGTTACAGGCAGTTGTGAGCTGCCTTGAGGGAACTGGGACCCAAATCCAAGTCCTCTGTATGTGTTTCTAGCTTTAGAGCAAACTCCCCAGCTCCCACGATTTCACTTTTAGTTGCTTTGTGAATAAAATCCTACTGTGTATATGCACCATATTGTCATCATCCATTCTTCTGTTGATGGACATGTGGGTTGAGTCCATTTCCTTGCTATCGTGAAAAGAGCAGCAGTAAACATGAACATGCAAGCATCTCTGTGGTACGGCTGAGTCACACAGTAGTTCTGGCGTTAGCTTTTTGAGGGACTTCTTCACTCATTTCCATAATGGCTGCCCCCATGTAAATGACTCCCCGCTAACAATGACTTTCTTTCCCCATATCCTCACCAGCATTTGCTGTTTTCTTGATGCTGGTCATTGTGCCTGGGTGAGATGGCCTCTCAAAGCAATTTTACTCTACATTTTTCTGATAGATTGAAAGTTATTTCTATACATGAACAGCTTCCTATCAGTGAGGCTTTTGCCTTGTGGTCATTGTATTTAGCGGAAGGAATTTGTGTTTTTCACAAGGTGTAAACCCTGTGATCTTATGTTGCCCGTGTTAACTTACAACAGAACATCTCTTTGAAAGTGTGCACCTCCCGAGAAGACAGAGAGGAAGAGGGACTCTCTTCAATGAGGGATGCTGAGTAAACCAAACTCCCACTGTACCTTTTCACACAATGCACAAAAATAATCAGAAAGGGTCTGGCAAAGCAGTACTGGTAAGCCTAGATGGCTTTGAAGACAAGGCCAACCTGGAATGTGCTATTCTCTTGCCTCTTCATAGCGAAAAGATTACAGCCATGTACTACCATGTCTGACCACCATGAGCTATTTGCAGAACCCAGTCCTTGTAATGGCAGGAATTGACAATACAGTAAGGGCATCTTCTGCTGGGTTATGCGTTCCTTTATATGTGCATTTAAAAATAGTTACACACACACACACACATATACACACACACATCTAAAGGTCAAAGAACGAGTTCTAGGTTTTCGCCTACAGCTTGTCCTTTGACCTTTATATGTTGGAGTGAACTGGCAAGGAAGATGGGCTTGACCTAATCTTGGTAAAAGAAGGCATACAGGTCATTGTAACATGTAGATGTCAAAATAGCCTTTACTGGAATCTGGAGATGATTTGCGTAGTAAGACTTTATCTGCCCTAGAGTAAATCAGTGTTTGTACGTCTTCTGAGATGAAGGTTCACAGGACTCACAGGCAGTGTTTGATCAGCTGCATTGTAAATGAGTTCTTTGGAGGCAGAGGTTCTCTCTGCCAAGTTCTTTCTAGAGCTGCAAATGTAGGTTTTCCACAAACACTTGCTCAAATTTGTTTTTCATAAAGTCCTTCTAAGACCCATTTTTACTTTGGTATGTTTTGGCATCTTCCTTATTATAAGGTCTGCACCCAGTGGGGGTGGGGAATTAACAAGATGCAGCAATCACAGTGGGGTTGGTAGTGTAAGAAATTTCCAGATGGGGTCAGTGAGGTAGTGCAGCAGGTAATGGCACTTGCTGGCCCAGCCTGGTGACCAGAGTGTGATGTTCACAAAGTTGTCCTCTGACCATCACATACTATGGCATGCATGGCTACACAAACACAATGTGTACAGCACAAACAGCACACACATGCACGCGTGTTCCCACACACCAGTGCACTCAGCACACATGCATGCACATGGGTATATACACTCATAAGTTTTTAAAGGAGCATTGAAAAATTATTAGTATTTATGACGGCAATAAGCCGCAGGTTCCTAACTTATCAAATTTATGAAAATTGCTTATATAGAAAGGAGACTGATCATTTTTGGAAGGCTAAATTTTATAAAAACCTCATACTCAATGGCCCTATTCCTTATAAATTAAGCCTTACAGGAGACCAAGGTTCATTTCCCAGCACTCAGCAGTTAGCAACAGTCAGTAACTCTGGTTCCAGGGAGATCTTTGCCCTCTTCTGACCTTTGAGGACAGGCAGGCATACAGTGGACAGATATACATGCAAATACTCATAAAAAGTAAAAATAAAGAAATCTCTTTAAAAGTTAAATGAAGCCTCAGGTAATGATAAATTCGCAGCTACAGATTCCCTGCATTTTTAATTTCAGATTTCCTCTATTCTGTTTTTAGCAGAAAAAGCTGCCTGTTTTTTTTTTGCGCGATACATTTAAAATGTCCCGTGCCTTAAAGTCATTTCTTTAACACGTTCATTCTTAAGATTTGAAAGCTAAAATATATTTTATTTAAATGTTTTCTTAAACAACCAGGTATTTTCTTTTTGTAAGACAAAAGGGAACTCTGACACCTGCCACAGTGTGGATGATCTGGTTTCAGGTAAATTCGGAACAAACAAAACCAAAAAGGCAGATTCACAGAAACTGAGAGACGTGAGACGGCTACTGGGGGTGAGGGACCTGAGGAAGAGAGAGGTGGAGGTTAAAGGGCGCGCAGTTCTACGTGCACAGCCTGAGCAGAACGAGAGAGCTAGTGTACACTACCAACTGCAGCCCCGAGTTTCTTCTCTGTGGCTAAACATCCAAGGCAACGTATGGAACAAAATGCTTGCTTCGGGCTTAAGACTGTAGATCCTTATGAGATCCATAAGGGCAGGGAGGCAAAACAGCAAGAAGTCATAGCAGGACGTGGAAGGGTCATGTCTTCAACCAGAGAGGGAGCCAGAAGTGTGGCTAGCCTAGGAAGGTTCAAAGCCCACCCCCAGTAACAGACTTCCTCCAGCACGGCTCCACCACCGAAGCCATCCCAGACAGTCACTGACCGGAGAGCAAGTGTTCAAGTACATGAGCCTGTGGGAGACATTTCTCATTCAACAGGATATTTGCCAACATAGCAAATATTTTAGTTACTGTTTATTTCTTTACTGATTTTCTCTTGCTATGCAGCCCAAACTGGCTTGGAGCTCATGATTCTCCTGCCTCTACCTCCCAAAGAGCTTACATTACAGTCCTGAGCTACCATGCCTCGGCTTCCAGTACTTATCACATACACACGCGCGCGCGCGCACACACACACACACACACACACACACACACACACTAGTGGCATCTGTGAGATGATAGAATAAATATGAATTTGCTTGATTACTAATTAATCATTTTACTGTCTGTATCAAAACATGATGCACGTTTAATATCTACAATTAGAAAAAGAATATAAGACTCCCATTTGAGACAAAAAAATATAAACAGCAATCACGGAACTAGAACATGTAACTATGTAGCTGCAGCCCTCACTGGCAACAAGTTAACAGGCATGAATTTGAAAAAGAAATGTGCTCGCATGTGTCTGATCGCCGGTCAACACATGCTCAGGAGAGGTGCATTCTTGCATCAGAACTATTGGTGAGGCCCCATAAACATGAAAATGGATCAAGTGATAGCCATTAGGTACTTTTGACAATTTCATCCTACCCCTTGAGATATTTGGATAATGGCTACGACGTAGAAAAAGCGCTCCTATTAGTCATCCCTTCCACACACACATACAATATTAGCTCTTTACTGGATGTATTTGGCCTGATGACATTTTCATTGAAACATATCATGTTCTCCTCCTCCCGGGTCTCATATCATTTGGAAAGGTGGCCTCTGACATGCCCACCCAGCACAGAAAGGGCATTAAGTTCCTAACTGTTCATAAGGGTTGGGATTTTCTTGGGAGAAAAAAAAAAAGCAAGCTTACCATTTGCATTCTCTTCGAGTGGTTCATTCCATTCACAGCAGAGACTGTAAACTGCTAGTGAGAAAATTAAATCCTGACAAACAACTCTCCCCTCAGCTGGTGCACTAATTGAAATTGAACCTAATGTCTCTGCCGAAGAGCAATCAGAAAGTACATAGAATGAATCGGCAATAGAGAAAACAGTCCACCGTGACCTTCAGAGTTCCCGACTAGCCTCAGTAGCCTGAATTCAGGCAGAATAATCCCCACTGCCAGCAAGCGAAGGTAGAGACTGTAGTGCTTAGCGGACCGTTATCTCAAACCACATGGAGTGGAGGGTGACAGTCTCATGGGTGACAGACCCCAAACTTACCTTTACACAAGTTCCTGAAAATTGGATCAAAATTCAAGCGAATGTCACAAAAATGGCTCATTTTCTACCTAGATTTAATTTTCATTGAAACAAATGCTCCTGATTATTTTTTTCAATAGGAGAGCAGAGAAGGATCGTCCTGAGTTCTTGGCTAAAGTCTATTGCAGAGATATTGCCCTGCTGGCCCCTACAGCGTCACAGTAGAGACTGCCAGCGTCAAAGCTTTACACTGTTGGAATTCCAGCTCCATGGTACAAGCAATGCTCTAGGAACAGATGATCTACAGTCCTCGAAGAGAAGCAAAAGTAATATTTAAAGCTGTCAATGCTAGAACACACAATAGAGAAAGGAAACAAATGTTTTAAAAGCAGCAGGTGGGTGAGCGGCCGACTTTCGGCAAAGAGCTCCTGAAGACACAATCTGAATGCTCTCACTCTTTGAAGTGAGCAAGCAGGATGCAAGGCTTGGTACAAGTACCAGTTTAGGTGTATCACACTTACGTGTTGCATCCAAAGTTAACTCAGCACACACATGAAATGACAACTGCTTCTGGGTGCTGGGCTGATTCCGAATATATACAAAATCATCTTTTTTTTTGTAAACTAAAAAAAATAGTAATTATGGGATGACAGCTTTTAAACAGGCTGATTTTATTCATGAACTCTTTATAAAATGCTTACGAGGTTTCTACCCATCCATTCCTATCCTGCCTACTGATGGCACGAGCAGAGGTAAACCAGGTATCGCCGGGAACGACAATGTGAAAGAGCACAGAAGGGCAGTGTCTCGGATCCGTGGTCCATGATCCCAGACAGCCTGGCCTTCCATGAAGATACAAATGCTCAAGGGCTTTGGTGGTGGAGGGATGGGACTCTGCCTCCTGCTGGAGGGAGCTCATCTTCTCCAGCCTCACTACAAGTGACAAAAAAGCTTCTCCACCTGGAGCGCTCCCCTCCCCTCCACCTGCATTCTCCGACCTCATCCATGGGATCACATTCAAAGACAGCTTGCCTTCTCCTAACTCCAGGGCTCTCCCTCCGTCAGACGTGTCACTTTCCAAATCACAACCCTGCCCTCCTTACTCTGCTTTATACTCAACTTGACACTAATCTGGTGTGTCGTCACTCGACCCACCATAAGGCAAGCCCCAAAGAGCAGAGAACTTTGCCAATCTGTGCATTGTATGTAAGCAACTGATGCACGCGTACGGGCACACACACACACACACACACACACACACATCTGTGCATTGTATTAAGCAAGCGATGCACGCGTACGGGCACACACACAATTTGAATGGGAAACATCATGTGCTAGTTAGTGTCAGTCTGAATAGTTACATAGGCTACATAACATAAACACAGTTTGTGATTCATCCAAAGACTGCACTGCAAGGGTGACAAGATGCAGTCCTCCAACAGTGAACCGCGTCAGACTGCACTGCAAGGGTGATAAGATGCAGTCCTCCAACAGTGAACCGCGTCAACAGGCACAACACAGTACTTGAAATTCAAAAGGAGGATGCTGAGCACAGTGCAAAGAGGGCTGTTGTGTCAGCAACAGAGTGTCTGGGACAGATGGACATTGTTGTACGTTAGCTTTCTGCTCTTTGAAACTGTGTGACTGTACACACATTCACACATGTGCACACAGAGACAATCCGACAAAGGTGTTTATCACACAGAGCAGAAGGCCAGAGTCTTCTTAAAGCTCTAAGGAACCATGATTCTTTGTAACCCATACCACACTGGCTAGCATGTAATTCTATAAATACCTGTTGAATGGATGGATCTTTAACAATATAAAGATGTGCAGAAAAGATGTTTAGATTTCATAGTAAGTCATACGAAAGTATGACTGTTTGACAATGAGGAAAAATGCTTCATAAGTGACTTTGACTTAAGTTGTGGAATATTATTTAACTATGTGAAGATGTGTTACATTTGCTTATGCTTCAGAATATGACTTTAACTGTGTGTCCCATTTGTTTGTGCTATGTAAAGATGTGTGACATTTGTTTCACCTTGCCTGCCTAAGGCACCTGATTGGTCTAATAAAAAGTTAAATGGCCAATAGCTAGGCAGTAGAGGAAGAGGCAGGACTGGTGGGCAGACAGAATAACTAGGGGAGGAATGTAGGCTCAAAAAGGTAGTAGAGAGGAAGATGCCCAGGGCCAGCCACCTAGACGTGAAAAAAGCAGGAAAATTGGACATACAGAATCAAAGAAAGGCAAAAAGTCCTGATGCAAAACAGATGAAGAGAAACAGGCTAAATTAAGTTATAAGAGCTAGTGGGACGAGCAAGATAAGACCAAGCATTCATAATTAATAAGAAGTCTCTGTGTTATGATTTGAGAGCTGGTGGGCCAGAAAAGCCTGCTACAAAAGATTTTCAAACTATGACTAGTGAAAGTATTAATCAATTAAAACATGTAAAGGGGAATTTTTTGGATAAGATTATATATATATATGTATGTATGTATGTATATGAATGAATATACAACACATATCTATATATACATGTATGGGTGTATATGTATGTATACATATTTATAAAATGTGTTTTATAACTGGGCATGTTTGTAGGCAACTATAATCTCAGCAGCAGGGAAGTTGGGATAGGAGGGCTTAAGAACATGAAGAGGCTCTTAAAAAATATTTATGGGCTGGAGAGATGGCTCAGTGGTTAAGAGCACTGGCTGCTCTTCCACAGGTCCTGAGTTCAATTCCCAGCAACCACACGGTGGCTCACAACCATCTGTAATGAGATCTGGTGCCCTCTTC
>JAQHUG010000190.1:1520350-1584869 GCA_028555095.1 Dicrostonyx torquatus | reverse complement strand
CAAGTACGGGGCTTTAGTGCGTGAGCTAAGGAGCGGAGGGGAGAGAGCTAGAGAAGCATCCCAGAGACAAAACAATAAAAAGGCTTACAGGTATTCTCAAAAGACTCAACAAATTAGAATTTCTCCATACAGAAGCCTAGTAAGAGGAATCAGTGGTGAACCAAAATTCATCCTA
The DNA here is from genome assembly GCA_028555095.1 of Dicrostonyx torquatus. NCBI lineage: Eukaryota > Metazoa > Chordata > Mammalia > Rodentia > Cricetidae > Dicrostonyx > Dicrostonyx torquatus. Next base: position 1,584,694 of record JAQHUG010000190.1, on the reverse strand, counting down.
AAATGACACATGTAGCTAGCTTTTCCTAAAGCTTCAGGTATGTGGTAAGTCACTAATACAAAACCATTCATGAGAAACTCAACTATTTTTTGTGGCTGTAATAAAAAGTTAGTTAGCATAGGAATGACACATTATATAATCATTACAAATATAATAATAAGTACATAAATGAGCAAATAATTATAAATAAATTAGAAGCTATTAATAAAAATTAATTAGCACAGGCTACCCATTACTTCTTGTTATAATAGAACACCCCAAATCATAGTTGAGAATGTGTATTGTTTACAAAAGTGAAATGATCCTTCCAGAATATCACTTAGAGCACGATTAGATCTAATTTACTAAGAAAACTCCAAGCTGCCAGGCCCAGCTAGGAATGGAAATATCCAAATGAGTTTCCGTCACCATTTTAGGCTGGAAAGCATTGTCAGCCCCATAAATACAGCTGAGCCGGCAGCCTCAATGCCATCCCAGTGGCACCGGAGAGGTGGAAAATGTGTTCTTACCGTCATAGTCAAAGTCCCAGCTAGGCTTCTGTATGGAGTCACTGTCCGACGGAGAGTTGGAGGGTGGTGGCGGGGGCAAGTTTGGAGCTACGCTGCACACGGCCACAGCTTTCCGGTGTCCGTGCATAGACTCGGGGTTGAAAGTACTGAATTCTGGATGCTCTGGGATGGCGGAGCCTTCGAAAGAATTGCGGTCAAGATTGTTTCTAGAGTCACTTGGAATGCTCGGAGTGTAGGAAATGGGACGGACAGGCACCTGGGGTGGTATGTCAGAGTAGATATTCTTGTTCAGCTTCGAGTCGAAGTAAGGTCTCTGTAAGAAAGCCGTGGTTGGCCCCAAACGTTTGTCTTCCGGTTCAGCCTGGGGTTTCTTTTTCCGACTGATCATCTTCCGGCAGAGGACGAACACCACCACCAGCAAGAAAATTCCGGCTACAAACACAATAATTCCTATGCCTTCAGCCAGGCCAATGTTCCAGGGCGTGGACACGTACAGGTTGGGAGTGGCATCCTCACAGTGTTTCCCTCTGTACTCGTGGCTGCAGTTACACTGATAGGAGCCATACGTGTTCTCACAAAGGGCGCCGTTCCGACAGGGGTTCCCAGCACATTCATCGATGTCACTCTGACATCTGCCAAGGAGAAGAGTAAGAGATCTCTGCAATAGATATCAGACCCCGCCAGTCCAATCATCCGTCAGAATGGACACTGAGCATCACCCCTCCTTCAGAAGAGATGCCAAACAAAGCTGAATGGGAAACAATCAGAAAACACCAAAACCAGAAAGCAGAACAAAGGCCAGGACTTTAGAAGAATAATTAGTCATTTGCTCGCACACTGCACGGATAGTTGAGGGGTAACCACACCAAGCAATGTCTAACGACATTTCTCCAGAGTTAACAGACTACTAAATCAATTCAACGGACCAAAACATCGGCTGTTTCAAAGTCTGACGGTCAGGTGACCATTTAGAAACAGGGAAGATGAGGTGCGTTTTCATAAGGAGTGCGCGCTGCATACTGCTCTCCTGGGCCAGATGGAATTGAGTGAAAATAGTCCTGTCTGGGATTACGACAGCGCTGTGGGACCTCGGAAGGGGTAGAAGGCACACTTCCCATTTTAAAATGTTTTATCTTCCAGAACCGTCTTCCTGGGCATGCCATCCTCACGGAACAGATCACAAACCATCCCTTCTGCTTTTCTCAACTAGGGCATGCATGCGGGACTGTTGTGACTCCTTATGCCTGGAGCGCTTTCTCATTTGAAAAAAAAAAAACTATTTGCAAATCATGAGGAACTAGAATAAAAGCTGTAAATACTGGCATGTTTTTTTTCAAATATAGAGGGATATTTACTGACTAGGGTTGGGAAAAAAAAAAATCAACTAATGAACTGGGGCCCCATAACTAGAGGCAAAAGACCGCAGGAGGAGAGTGATACAGAGTGAGGCAAAATTCAGGACTCTAACGACCGCAGGAGGAGAGTGAGAACACGCAGGCCATGCACTGGCAGCATAACGAGGCTGAGGGAAGCTTATCTCAATCTCCTGTGCTAGGCACTTAAAACTGCGTGCACTCAGGAGCTTTCCGCTGTCGCTGAGACCCCGTCTTACTACACAACCCTGGCTAACCCGGAATTCACTACGTAGGCCACAGAGCTCCACTGCTTCTGCCTACTGAGTGCTGGGATTAAAGGAGTATGCCACCGTGGCCGACTCCATTAACTTTTAAAAAGAGAATTGACAAATGACTTGCCAAATACAAAGCTGCCCCCGAAAGCAGAGTTTCTTGTGCAGTTTTCCCTAAGATACATAGGTGCATAGTCTTCCGTGAACTCTAAAGGTCTAAACATCTAAGTCATAACCACCTCGTAGGCTTCTACTGGGGTTACAAAAGAGAAAACCAGCAGGGTTTAGATGCTGGATCAAGGCTGGTAACGAAACACTGGGAGACACCGTCATGAGTACCTTCTCAAGGATTGATGGCACTGTGTCACACGTACCTGCTTTAGAAAACACAATAAACGCAACCAGTGCCCAAGTATTTGCCACTGCCAAAGACCCATACACCTATAAATACCAGCACTACAGGACAGAAGCAGGGTTTTCCAACTGTATATTAATCTTTTTGATATTTCCTTTTGTCTGGAAGTCGTAAGACCAGCGAGGACCACCACATTCCGAAGAGAGACATGTAAGTGGATGAAGTGTTAATAACGGCCAGTACCCTGTGGAAAGGGGCAGCCAGTATGAAGCTTGAAAGAAACCGCTTACCTTTCTCCCCTAAAGCCCGAGTCACACTGACAGACAGCACCATCCAAACTGTCAAAACAGGTTCCACCGTTTTTACAGGGCTCATCTTTGCAGTATGGACTAAGCTGACATCTAAATCAGGAAGAAAAAAAACCAAAACACCCTTATGAGTTCACCACAAATAAAGACACGAAACAGAAAGCATTACCAAGTGAAGAACGCTGTGACCTCTCCTCTGCAGAACTGCATGCTCTAAGTATTCAACCTCACAATTCGTTAAGAAAGACAAACCCACCTCTGGCCGGTGTACAGCCCCCGACACTGACAGACGAAGCCTCCGTTGTCCACCATGCACGTGCCACCATAGAGGCAGGGGTTGGAGGAGCACGGGTTAATGCTCACCTCACAGTAGACCCCTACGTACAAGGCGCTGCACTTGCAGTAATAACCTGCGCAGTGGGGAAAGAACGAAAACGCCAGTCACTCGATGACCAGAAACCTTTGCTTAAGTGAGGACACAGTTCCCCAACATCTATGAACGGCAGTAAAGTTTCCATTATCTCTTGGTGAAGAGTATCCATATGGGTAGCCGTCTTTCTACGGCCCACGGGCCACACATCTCTTATCCAGGACTCTGGGAACGGAAATGACACAGACTTTAGAGGTTTTTAGATTTAGGGATTTTTTTTATAGATTTTACGGGTGAAACATTTCCAAATAGGAAATCTGATACCCCCCAAATGCCCCAACCCCTGGAAATTTGAATAACACACCGGCAGCCAGAAAATTTTGAATTTTGAAGCATTTTAGATTCTGGATTTTAAAATTTAACGCATTCATCTTGGATAAGCTAAACAGAGATGTAATAAAATATTTGTAACTATATTTAGTTAATGATAATTACATAGGGCTAGTGGGTCAAATGTACCGAGCCCTGGTGAACATACACGCAAGCAATACCATTAAATGATGTGTTTACCCACAAGTTTTATTTCCAATGACATGCCTTTAGGGAACACAGCAAGGCAGTTCATCTCTGTTCCCTTAAAGGCTAGACATGACCCTAGTTTATCTTTGGCCACGGTCACTGCAGCAGGAGGGAAAAGAACACAGTAAACAAACACTGGCCCCAAGTTACAACACATGCTGCTTAATTCTGACTATACTACCTGTGGCGAACATAAGAAGTGACGTCATCGAGTAAAAGGAGACACACCAATGCTACTTGGGAAAACTGCTTTGAAATGGACACATGGGTAGCATCTGAGCGGACCACAGCGGTCTAAAGCCTACCTCCAGTAGGTGAGGGGTTGCACATGCCTCCATTCTGACAAGGGTTACTGGAGCAGTCTTCTGTGGCTGTTAATAAGCATCCGTGAGATAAATCCACCCATTCTTCAATGTGTGCATAGGCTCTCGGCTTGTTATTCAAAGGCAGCTCCTGCCCATTTAAATAAATGGAGTCCATGCAGCCCCTGAAACCATTGGCAATTTGGGAACTTCTTCCGTGCTTTGTTCCTTGCTGGCGGAGGTGGCCGCCAAAAAACACATAGTTATCCAGGTTCAGGGTTTTCAGGGTCCCTGGGGCTGTGCCTGAGGCAGTGTGGACTTCGTCTAGAACCAGTTTGGCATAGTTTCCCTCCACTTCAAGGGACACTGCGTGCCACTGGCCATCATTGACTTGAATGCTTTGAACAGAGACAATCCCAGGGCCACTTCCACAGTCAAATTTGTACTGCAGTCTTCCAGCATGGATCTACAACAGAATAAATACCATTCACACCGATCACATACAGTCTTCAACGGCAGTCTGTGCAAAATCTACAGGAAGGGTATCATTAGCAAATGAGGGAAGACAAACTTGTGACTAGGAGCTAAAGAGCACAAACTCATTTATCTATCTATACAAATGGCATAAGTGCATTGTCTGGGGGCTCCCAAATGCCAATCACATATCCAAAAATAACATGGAAGTGATTAATAATTAACTGTTAGTTGAACACATGTAGTCTACATATACACACAAAATATTATGTAGGCTCTTTCTATATGATATTAGGAAGATATAACAGACAGACTTGAATGCTGACTGCCATATGTCTAAAAAAAAAAGTCTGTTAAAGAACATCAGAAGTAAATTTCTAGGCTACTGGGTAGCAGAAAGAACTTTGGATCCCACCCAAGTGTCAAAAGTTACTCAGGCCACGAATCCTTGAGAGACGGAATGAACCCATCTTTCTTTCTCTGTTTTTAAATGGAACAGTCAGAACACAACACTGAATTTACATTCATAGTCTAGGGCAAGCTGAGGTGGAAGGACGTACGAACACACCTCCAGGATACTGTAGTCAGTTCCTCGAGCATACATCACCACCGCATGGGAAGAGTAGGTTCTCAGCCGCATGGTCAACTTCATCTCCAATTTGTTTTCGTTTTCCATCAGACGATATTTTACAAAGCTGTTTCCGGTAAAGGTTATGGATGAACTCCCTAAGGATCACAGAAGAAAAATTCTATCAGCATCAAACTTTAGCACATTATTAAAAGCATGATCCCTCTCTTTCCCCAGAGGCTGGTTTTTGTTTTTTAAATTTCAGATTATAGCTACGTGAAGCATCTATTGGCTTTACCAGACAGCACAGCACAACTGACTTTCCATGTGGAGGAGGATGAGAGCATGCTATCACAGAGAAGTAAGTTCTAAAATAATAACAGAACTAAATATAAAACTCTTCTATGTAAGTTATTAGGAGGCAATCTCAGAAAATAGCGATGTAGCCTCGAGGTGATTTGGCAAAACCTGTCAAGCAAAACACAAACAATCCCCATTTCAAGGACGATGAAAAATCGTATCAGCCTCCAGAAATGAAAATTAACTTATGCAGAACTGACTAAACAAAAATTCAACTTCAAAATGACAAAAGGCACATTTAATGAAACAAAGACCAATAACAAGAAGGGAGGGAGGAAGCATGCCAATATTCATAATTCATAAAGAGTTATAGACATTCAGAAACAGCCCAAGAGGTAAGCCACACCACAGGGAAGGCTAACACCAACTAATTATCAGCGATTCCTTCCTTCAGCAGCCAGACCAGTTAAAAACTTAGGTATTCTGAGCCCACTAAGGAGAAAATATAGTTTTTAACTGAAAGCTTTCAATACAGATAAGTGGATGAGAACTTCCTGTATGCCTAGAAAAAAAGTGGGAATTATTAGTTCAATTTTTTTCAAAACTAATATAACAGTATACCTAAGTTTTCAAAAAATATATTTAATTTTTGACAGTGGATTTTTGTTTCAGAACATCATGAAACAGAGCATGGAAAGCACCAGCATGGACAAATAACTTAAACAGATTTTTAGCAGGAAAGAGAGATTACAGCCTCCACCCATAAAGAATGGTGACCTGACCCAGCTATTAAAACAAGTGAGGATTACACATAACGGGCTGGGAATATGGCCTCAGTAAGCAGGGGAATAAAGTAAGAAGTTGAGGGCTGTGGTAGAAATCAGGATTGGAGAGAAAAAAGGAAAAAGGAAGCTCTGAAGGTTTTCCAGCCGTTGAGAGGGGCTCAGCGCTAGCTCAGGGTTCTAGTCTCTCCGTCCACCTCTGCACTCAGTTTGCTGCGATAACAAGAGGACAAGCACGGACACATTCTGACGATGGTTTGAAAGGAACGCACACCTGGTCACGGAGCACTCACCTGGACATTTACCAAGCCCGCCCCCGGGACACACGCAGCTGTACTTCTCCTCCCTGGGGTCAGGGACACATTCGGATCCTGCAGGACACGGGTTTTCTTCACACCCATGATGGACAGGAGGGCATTTCCCATCTTTATTTAGAAAAACAAGAGGATGAAACGTGAGAGCACAGGAATAAATTAAAAGAAGAAGCTCATTACCACTATTTGTTTGTTTATTTATTGTTGTGGCCCTGGAGGGTTGAACCTCCAGCCTCCTATCTGCTAGACTAGCGCTCTCCCACTGGCTTACCTGGCTTACATTTCTCTCCAGTCCATTGTGTAGCCCAGGCTAACCCGGACTGACTATGCAGCCTAGGGTGATTGGAACTTAGAATTCTACCAAGTAGCTGGATCATAGGACTAGTATTACCAGGTCTGGCCATGAAACACTCTTTTTCTAAGTTTTTTTTTTTTTTTAATTTAATTTAATTTTAAAAATCATGTGTTTGGATGTTGTGTGGTATTTTGTTTGTGCTCCAACAAATAAAGCTTTCCGGGAGATTAGAGGGCGGGGCTAGCCACTAGTTGACCATAGAAGCTGGGCAGTGGTGGCACACACCTTTAATCCCAGTACGCCTTTAATCCCGATATCTGATTCCTGGTTTTTATTGATTACGATTAATTAAATTTATGCTTCATATGGATGTTTTGCCTGCACATATATCTGTGCACTATTTGGGTGCCTGGTCCCCATGGAGACCGGAAGAGGGCATCCCTGGAACAGGAATTTTACAGGTTGATTGACTATGTGGGTTACCAGATGCTGGAGATCAAACCTGAGTCCTCTAAGCCATCTCTCCAGTGGCCCCGAGAGAGAACATTCTGTAACCCTCACTTCCACACACGAGTGTGCTCTTACCTTTGCAGAGACACACAGCTGTTCTGTGGTGTCGGGGGGTCACAAAACTCAGCCTGGCCGTGCTATGCGTTGACATAATGTTTTCATCCACAGACACCTTCTCATCACAGAACTTCGACGGGCAGTCCAGCCCTGCACAGAGCTTCTGGAACACGTCCAGTATCCTCACACCAATGATCTCCTCGACGTCAGTCACAGAAGAATTAATCTTGTGCAGAAGTTGTCTTGTTGAAACCGGAGTGCTACCTGACTTCTCTACAAAGAGTAAGACGTCTAGGTGCGAGTGAGGGTCGGAGGGCTGCAGGCTAACCATCTGTATGTCATTCTTCCTAACACCCAGGATGTTCCGCAAAGCTCGCTGGAAGTTGCGCCAATAGTCACCGACGAATTCTTCCGGGGTGAGATTGGCGAAGCGAATAGCAATGGTGTGGTTCAGCATCTCCTGGGTCACTTGCTGGATGTGCACGGTGATGTCAGCCACCGTTGTAAACTTCCCATCGGTTACACTGACGTTAAGAATGTACTGGCCTATGTCAAGTTTCCGGTGTGCAATCAGCTTGCCCCCCGTGCTGGACACAGAGAACAGGCCATCCATGTGGGGATCCAGACTGTACGTCAATGTGTCATACACGTCCTGGTCAGTTGCGTGGATCTTTCCTATGACCCCACCTGAATATTCCTCTCCAAAAGCAGTGATGAAAATCTCTAGTGGCAAAATGGCAGGAGGGTGGATGCTTTCCTCGATAACCCTAATGTCAATATGTGTCAGTGAGGACAGCGGAGGTTTCCCATTATCAGACACCTAAAAAACAGAAGCTGCCTCAGTCACTATCACAACTTCCTGGTAAAAATCCAGGTGTTTTGCTTAAGTTCTGCAAACTTATCAACTGTGTGATGGTCATTTATCAACAGGAACCCACCAAGGAAAGGACAGCTATTCATATGGACACTAAATTCCGTGCCTTCCTATGGAAAGGTAACCTAAGTGCTACTAGGCCAAAACTGAAAGTGCACTCGAAAAACAAACTATATTCTCTTTTGTTTTCCCGTAACTCATAAGGAAACTGCTCTCTATGAATCCGAGCGAAACCACAAAGAAAGACTGTGATACCTTAACGTGCAGAAGGTAGTGGTCCTTCTCTTTCTTCTTTATGGCCGCCGCCGTCAGGAGGACCCCGTGCTGGCTCACTTCAAATGTGTTATCATCATTTCCACTCACGATGGTAAAGAAGAAGGGGGGACCATTGTGAGAAGAGTCCTTGTCTGTGACTACCAGCTTCAGGACGCTGACACCCACTGGCTTGTTCTCCTGCGTGATGTCAAACACAACAAAAGCTGTCCACACAACCAAGTCGATACAGTAAGGGACATGTGAGAGTTTCTGATTAACATACAGACAATAAAACCTTCCTGCTGATAAATCAGGGAAGAGGCGAGAGAGCTGGAGACATGAAGGAAATGGGAGAGAGATTGGGTCCGCAAGGGGTGGGGACGGTGGAACAGGACCCATGGGGGTTAGGAGAGAAGTAGCAGGGAAGAGGACAATGGGGGAAGGGAGGGGAAATCAGAGCATCGGAAGATATGATGATGAAAAGTTCTTCCTAGTTAATCCTAGATCAGTGAGAACATCTTTATAAAGAACAAAGCACAAAAAGGATGAGAGTTGACCTGTGTCTTGTAAACGACTCTTCCAGACTAAGAAGGACTCCTCTAATCTCATCTGTTTTGCTTTTTTAAACCATGGTCTGTGTCAAACGAGTGCCAGTGAAAAGACGGAGGAGGCCACACCCCCAGCACACTACCCCTTACCTGGATGATGACACTGTAGTTGTCTCTAGAGAAGAGAGGTGCATTGTCATTGACGTCGGACACATCGATGTTGACCGTGGTTGTGTTTACTCGGGGTGGAGTGCCATTATCGGCAGCTTGCACCGTAAGGGTATAACCTGAGATCTGTTCAAGGGAAACACAGAACCCCCATTCATTTGCATGGGGCCAATCACCTGGCAATCACGGACCTCATTTGCCAAGCTTTCGTCTAGGTAGCTCCCTAAGATTAAAATGAGAACTCCCAACCAGTGCCTGTACGATTTTCTCAACAGAAATAGTTATCAACAAGAAGCAGATTCTCTGATGTCTCCCATTTGGGTCTTATTCAAGTGTTTGGTCTTAGAACCTCTTACAGTCCTATTAGAAACAAGGAGACAAATTATGCAGATGATGGGGAAACGGTTGCCCTAGCCCACCGGCTCTTACTTTGGTGATACCATAGATGTCACTTTCCCAAGAAGCTAACTCGTGCTGAGGCAGAAGGGAGACAGGCTGCCTCTCAACAACTCCAGATACACCAGGTCACTTGTCGCCTTCGATTTCACACTCGGATTATACTGAGTCATCTAAATCCCTCAAGGTAATATTTGTGGCCTCTTGTAAGAGAAATCAAGTCAAGTGAGACAGCTTCCCTGATCGGGCAGTGCCTGTTATGATCGCTTTAGAGTAAGCGCTGGGAGAAGCCAGGAATATGGCTAAATCCCAGAGCACCGCTCTGTAGGATAAAACATAACAGCCTTGAGAACTCCACAGGCCACCGCCTCTACCATCTCATAGTGGATACTAATGTGTCAAAAGAGCCTGGTTCTGTAGTTACAATCACTACATTTCAGTATGCTGAAAGGGGCCTGCGGTTCCAGCACTCAGTGAGTTGAGGCTAGCCTGAACTATTATATGACAAGATCCTGCACATTTTACTCTGCCTAGTATAATAGAATTTTCTATGCTTAACAGTCGTGCTTCACAGACTCTTCAGTAACTCAGGAAAAAAAAAATCTGAAGAGTTCAAACTTTAATCAACTTTTAAATATTTCTATCTTAACATGTCATTTCCTAAGACGATGGTTCCTTTTGGGGACCTCACATTATACTACATAGGTATGAAAACACATTAAACATTTTAGTGCTTTAAGAGTTTAAACACCTTTTGTGAGCTTACCGTTTCCCGGTCTAGGGGCTTCGTCACTTTCACTTCTCCTCTGATGGGGTCAATTGTAAATGGACTTCCTTGGTTACCTTCTATGATGGAGTAGTGGATGTGACTGTTTGAAGGGCCATCAGCATCATCAGCCATAATCTAGAAAATATCACTCTAGTTTAAGAAACAGCTAAGGAAGGGGTGGAAGAAATAACAGCTAGCTGTTTTATGACCATTACTCAAAGCCAATAATTGGCTCAACGAAGACCTTCTAAAGATGCAGCAGGATGACGTGGCCTCAGAGGGACAAGGCGAGCAGTCTAGCGCGGAGCTATGTCCTCTGGCTGAACAGCTAAATGCGCTAACACATTTAGACAGAATCAGTAGAAGACCTAGAATGATTTTATTGGTTGCTCCTTGAAAATCCAGAAGAGGCAAGCAGCGAGCAAAACTACGCACCGTAATGACCGATTGCTCAAGAGCCGCGTCTTCACTGACCACTGTGGTGTAGGTGTCCTGGCTGAACACTGGGGTGTTATCGTTGATGTCCGTGACGTTGATGTTCACCGTCGCCACGTCACTCAGTGAGGGCGTGCCCCCATCCGTGGCTTCCACAGTCAGGTAATATTCGTGGGAGCTCTCATAATCCAGATTCTCAATGATGAATATGGCCCCTGTATGGAGAAACAGAATTACTTCCGGCACTCTGCAATTCCAGGTTTTTCTTATTACAACATTACTACCTTTAAACACAGTTCTCATTTCAAAAACAAACCAAAACTGTGTATATTTTCTGGTTTAATTAAATAATTAAAATTAGGATTTTTACCCACCCAATATCCCCATTTATTTATTTTTTTTATTTTCCTTCTATTCTGAGTGATGTCTAATTTTCTGTCCCCATCAATAATGCTACCTTTGCTTTAAATGACTATAAAACAGGTCTCATTCCTTCTTGGATGTAGTTTACCACAAACCAGTATAAACACATTTTTTTTAAAAACAATTCAACCCAGTGCCTTTTATTTTTTTCTTATTGTTATTATTTTTATGCATGTCCTTTTACAAAGAAGTTTCTGAGATATTAAATATTAAATACCATATTAAATATCCCCTCTTACAATGATGGGACACAGGAATACATGCTTCTAATACTAGCAGCTAGAAGGCTGCAGCAGGACCAGCCTGGACAACACACCAATATCCTGCTTCAATAAACAATCAAATAAATAAAATAAAATCCCTTACTGATTTAACAACACTTGAAACACTTCACCTTGGCTCATCCTAGTCTATCCTACTGAAAAGAATAATTGGTATAAAATTCCTAAGGACATTTTATAACAGACATTAAAAATACATTGTAGAACGGCATCATTGGACACCTATTCTTCATCAGAAACAGTCACACACGACAGTCAAGTAGGTGCAGTCTGAAAAAGCGAAGTTTTACAAAGTCCTGAGAGTTATAGGTATTCTGGACCACAGGCTGGCCCAGCTACACCACCATTCACAATTAGGAGTTAGTAATGGCTGACCACACGGCACTGCTGGCTCAGTGTAATCCAATCTCTGTCAACTAGTGTATGTAGCTGGCATGAGAAAGAAGAACTAACGGATGTCCAGTGTGGGAATTAGCATCTAAGAGGTCAAAAGAATACTGTGACTGGAGAAGCCACTCCATATGCCTTTGACAATCGGGATAAAAACGAGTAATTAACAAGGTTTAGTGCCCTAAGCATCCTACCAGGGACGCTATACATCATCACTAGACTGGGTGAGAGTCAATAGCTTTCTACACAGACTTGTAATTTACAACAGATATGCCAGAAAGGAGTGACTATACACAAGTCGAGTATGGCATTTCCCAAACCCTTTCCAATCCCACTCTAAGTAACAGAGAGAAAACTTGAGTTTTACCTTTTGAGAACACTCACTGACTAACGACATGAGACTCATCCCTTAGCATAAAGTTGAGACAGACCCAGCCCTCAGTATGGAATGAGGGCTTCCTCAGGAAAGGTTACCTGTTTTAGAATCGATGCTGAATTTTCCATGTTCGTTTCCACTTATTATTGAGTAGGTGATTTCTGCATTTGCTTCAATATCCCGACTCGCTGCGTACACCCGGAGAACTTCGGTTCCGACGAGAATGTCCTCGGACACGGTGGCACCATATTCACGGTATTCAAACACGGGTGGGTTGTCATTTATATCCAAAACTGACACGACCACGGTGCCAGTAGCGCTCAGTTTTCTTGGCAGTCCTTGGTCCACTGCTTTCAAAGTGAGAGTATATACTGCCTGTTGTTCTCTGTCCAGATGCTTTTCTAACTGGAGAATCCCAGACAGCTCGTTAATGGAGAACTGCCCATCAGCAGAGTCAATCAACGAGTAGGAAATCTTCCGATTCAATCCTGGCAAAGCACAAAATTCTATCAGGTTTCAGAGTAAGGAATGTAAGATTTTTAAAACGCGGGACATTTTCAAATGATAAAATGCAAACAGATATACTTTAAAGACCCCACCATGTAGATGATCTGAAAACATCCTCTGAATTACTAATTTATAGATTTGAAATATGATCCATAGATGTTCAACTTTTTAGGCTCTCAGACTACATGGACAGTAGCCAGGACTTTTTCAATGGAATATTATTTTTTGAGAACTATCTATAATATGTAGTTAGGTAATATTCATCCTCACTTCTACCTCCCTCTTGGTCCACCTCTATGTTCTTTCCCATTTCCATATGTTCTTGTCTTTTTTAAAAAATAATTCACCATGCCCAACATGTGCTGCCCTTTACTCATGGGTATGGGAGCACCTATCGAAGTGTGGGTGACCAACCAGGGGCCACAGCTTAAAGGAAACTCACTCTCCCTCAATCAATAGCTCCTCATGTAGGAATATGGGCTCATGAGCCCCTATGCCCCAATGCTAGGGTCTATAAGTCTTATTAGAATGAAATCTATTTGATATTTGGCTTCATTGACAAAGAATTATCTAAAATGGCACTTTTTAAAACTCAGTATTAATGACTCCAGAAGATATTCTCTAGTATCAGAATGTCTGAATGCATACACTTATTTTCTTCACAAATACTTTTGAAAATTGATAAAACTTAAGCAAATATAGTACTTGCTTGCTATGTTCCTATGAATGTAATAATACCTCTACAGCACTACTGATTTATTCATTAAATGCACCTTAAAGTGCTAAGGAGGAGGAAGTTAGCAAAACGTGAACCAGGCATTTGAAGGCCACAAGTTCAATCCCCAATACTGGGAGCCAAATCAGTTAACGAAGATGGTGTAACACAATCTTAGAGACGCCACAGGTATACTGCAGTAGGAAGTTCCCCGGTGTAATCGTCAAGACTTTAAACGTCATGGAAGACTTCTTAGTTATTGTTACAACAATGCTGAGCCCCATCATATGCACGAGGAAAAGAAGATGGTCAGACACACCCATGGGAGTATGTTCCACCATGGGGGAGAGGGATCCCAAAGTCTTCTGCACACCCAAGGGCTTAACAACTCGTCTCAGAGTACCTGCATCTGCATCAGTGGCCTGCACTCTGGTCAACAGTGTCCCAGGCTCCGTGTTTTCAAACACGGTGATGGTGTATGGATCCGCAGTGAATTCAGGGGCGTTATCATTCACATCTTCTAAGGTGAGCACAATAGCAGCCTGGCAGGATCGTCCCCCTCCATCAGTGGCCTTGACAAGGAGATTGTAAACTGCTTGCTCCTCACGATCAAGGAGGGCTAACGTTCTCAATTCACCTAGGAATGAAGGGGGCCACTGAAGAGTTAGGATATGAACCACAATTATCCATCATCTTTTTTTTTTTCTGATACAAATATAAAATCAGAGCCACAATTCTCATCTGGAGAAAAATAATATCAACAACTTCCTTACCAAATTAATAAGCTTAAAGATGAAAAACTATGGATCATTTTCACTACAGAAAATGCCAATTATAAATTGAGGTCCACAAATTTAAGAAACACACTATATTATATAAGTAAATCAGAAACTTTAAGATACACTCTGAGCTTTTTCGAAGAAATTGAATTAACTTGTAAATCCTAAAGTCCTTAGTTCAAGTAGCTGACACTACAGCTACTTATTTTCACCTCATTCCAAGTTTTACACTTCAAGATGCTTTCAGGTTTAGATGTCATTTCCACTGCATCAGAACGAATTTCAAAAGAAAAAAAAATGTAATTTCCAGTCTGGCACATGATCTCATGTCACCCACATACAGGAAATACAAATTAAATTAGTCCCAAACTCCATGCTTACCTGTGTCTGGATTTAGTTTGAACTTTTCTGCACCTGAACCAAATAAAGTATAAGTAATCTCAGCGTTGGACCGGATATCTGCATCTGTGGCAGAGACCTGCATGACCAGTTTCCCAGGAAGGGCGTCTTCAGGAATGGTGTCAGAATATAAAGTCTACAAGACGTTAAACAACACCGTTATAACAGAAGCATTCAAACTGAGCAGTGACTGCCAAGGGAATGATGGAAAAGAAATCATTTCATTTTGGCTACGGAAAACGTGGGAAACGACCGAAGCTAACGCTCGAAGAGCTTTTAAAAATGATCATTCTCCGAAAACATGTGGAAACAAGGAAGAGCCTTGTAAAAGGCACCAGCCCCATATCCGTGAGTCTGGCCTGACATTTAATCCACAGGATACAGAATATGATGTGTTTCCCAACAGTTTCATTCTTTATTGAAATGTTTAAGAGAAAATGAGAAGCGGTAGCCCGGATTTCTCTAAAAACTAGAGGAAACACATAGCCGTGACATTATATTTACTTAGTGTGAAGCACAGGGATTTACAATGTACAACCAACCATTCATCCCAGAGAACCAAATAACTGTAGTTAGAAATGTTCTTCCTGGGATGGGGCAGGGGGTGGGGGGATGGGGGCATGGGGGGGGTGTGCGTGTCATACGGACTGGGGATAGGTAATGGCCAGGCATGTTGGCGGATGCCTGGTTTCCTCCTTCACACAGTTGGACACTTGGTTCCAGTTCCAATTATCACATTAGTCATGCCATAAATAGAACATAAGGGAAAGAGATTATGCTTCTGCTGAATTACTTCTTAGTAAGAGCTTAATATAGGGAAATATATTTTATGGTTCACAAAACTGAGTATTTTGTAACAGTGATTATTATAAGTGGTTGTGTTTCCAGTTATATTATTACCCAAGGCAGAGTGGTATAATAACTAGAAAATATAAAGAGAAAAATGTTTTATATATGTGTGTATATATGTGTGTGTGTGTGTAATATAGATAGATAGATGGATACATATAGATATATTATGTATGTACGCTAAAAAAGCAGATACACAGCCAGTCACTGTCATCAAATACTGTCATCCAAAAATACAAATACATGTTGGAATTAACGGTGCATTCCTTCTGATGATGAATTTTGTGCTTAACCCTCTGAGAACTTGTGGCAATTCTCCTATCTCAGCCAAACGTGCTGGGATACCAGGTGTGTGCCCCTATGCCTGGATCCTTTGCACTGCTGGCAAATGAAGTTAGTATAACCCGCTGCCCCCCGCCACACCCCGCTGCCTCCACTCTTCACACTGCAAGGCTTTCCATTTCTACCCCAGCTCTGCAGCTGGGCGGCTTTTCATGGCTCAGCTCTGGCGATCACTCCTGCTACGGTTCCACGGCCCCAGTAAAATTGGATCCAGCAGTAGCAGGGTCATTCCACTGACCTCTTGGTTTCTCTGGTGTGAGCAACCCCACTGCCTCAAAATGGTCTGTTGAACCACACCTGGGCTGTGCAGGAAAAGCTGCTGTTTCCCCCTCCCCCAAACAACTGTATCCTCAAATAAAGAGATTATTGCTATAAAAAGTTTAGAGAACAATTTTAGAGTCAGACACTAGAATAACTAGAATAAGAGGCCCACACTTTATAGTATTTCAGAAAAAAGTTCATGACCAACTTAGCATGCCAAGTAGCCTTGCCACTTTCTCAAGTCCTGTGCACCTGCCTCTCCTCCACCTCAACCATGAGCAGCTACATGGGAATTACAGCGCCTCAACGGCTGTCCTACACAAAGAGGGACAGAGGCGCCTACAGGTGATGTACAGTCCTGAGGGAAGCACACTTACCTTCTCACACACTGGGCTGTTGTCGTTGGCGTCGAGAACTTTCACTTCAACCCTGGCTTTGGAAGAGAAGGTGCCATCGGTTGCTGTGATGGTCAGAAGGTAACTGTCCTTTTGCTCCCTGTCCAGGGGTTTCTTCACGTAGACCTTCCATTCATTTTGTATATTTTCAACAGCAAATTGTCCCAAGGCATCCCCGCCTAGTAAATCAAGAGAAAGGATGATGGTCAAAATTATTGGGTTAGAAAGTGAATTGAGTAACCACAAGATAAAAGAAACTATACCCAAAAATGTCTGACATTATGGCTTAAAGGGGATGAAGACCGTTGAAAGTATAATTAAAGCTGATACTTCTGTTGCTCTGGTTTGTATCCTAAGATGGACTGAACTCACTCTGTAGTCCGGGCTGCAGCCCAGGCTGGCCTCTCTGGGATTACAGGTGTGTGCTATACCTTCTACTGCATCCTAGCTTTTCCCTCTGCAGTAATAAAGAAACAATAATATTTCTATTCAAATATGAGATTAAGGTTTATCAAATAGCTTGTAATAAGCCTACACTTTTTTTCCTTTTGGTGTTAGTTATTAGATACTAACTATTAAGTTTAACAGAGTAACTCATAGGAGTCTTGGTTGGAACAGCTCTGCTGAAGGCCTTTAAGTTCGGCTTACGTGTTATTTCTCCTCATTTTAGAGGCGTGTGACTGAAAGCATTACCACAAATCCATCAATCCGTACCTAGCATACCCCACATGATGCGGGTTCACGGTCCACTGAACCATTTGTCTGGAGCGATTTACCTGTTATAAAGTAGGTCACTTGTCTGTTAATCTCTTCAGAGTCGGCATCGGTGGTGCTTAAGATGGCAATCACTCCACCTGGAGGGTCGTCCTCACTCACAGTCCCTTTGTAAATCTCAGCCGTGAATCGGGGCGGGCTGTCGTTGACATCGGTGACGGTAACATCCACAATGGCTGTGGAGGACAGCTGAACCTTCTCGCCATGATCCGATGCAACCACTTTGATCTGGTAGCTGGCTCTCTCTTCGTGGTCAAGCTCCTTCAGAGTTGTAATCCAGCCCGTTTCCATGTTAATGGCAAAAGACTCGATGATGTCTGCACCTTGGGATTGATCTAGACTGTACATGACTTGGCCATTGGCTCCTGAGTCTAGGTCAGACGCCCTGACCTGGATAACTCTACTTCCCCCGGGCAGGTTTTCAACAACAAATGCTTCATATGGATTGGACTCCAAAACTGGGCTGTGATCATTTACATCTTTCACCTGGATACTAACGTCCACAGAAGCCACCACCTCAGAGTCATCAACAGTACACCTGGCCAGGATGGAAAACTGAAACCACTTAGTGGTCTCGTGGTCAAGACTCTTCTCTAGCTTCAGCCTCCCACTCTGCCTGTCAATCACAAAGAACTCGTCTCTGTTACTCTCAGGAGTACTGCCTTTGACCAGAGTGTAGACAACAGCCCTGCTATGCTCTACCCGGATGAGGTCAATTTCTGTCCCAATGGGCATGTCTTCTGAAATGGTATAGGTATAAAAGGGCTCTGAAAACCTCGGAAGCTGAGTTTCCGGTGGAAGTATCCGAACATAGACAGGCACAACGGATTCTTTGGGCGGAGACCCGTTATCCACAGCTCTAATGAAGAAAGTGAAGAATTCATTCTCTAAACCAATTAAACTTTCCTTTGTAGTAATTAAGCCAGTCAGTTTGTTGACTTCCAAATTCTCCTTCACACTTTCAGAATCGGCCTCGATGGCGTAGGTGACGTCAGCATTAGAGCCTTCATCGGCGTCACTCGCAAAGACCTTGACGACTGACGTTCCTTTGGCGGCGTTGGATCCGATGTTCACTTCGTATTTGGTTGAGCGAAACTGTGGGGCATTATCATTGTCATCTGTAAGAATGACATTTACGGTGCAGAAAGCAACTTTCCCTCCAGCATCCTTTGCCATTAAACGGATGGAGATTATTTTTTCTGCTGGGGTCTCTCGATCGAGCTTTTCCAGAGTGAATATCTGTCCTCTGTCATTCACGTAAAATCTGTCTTTAGCAAAGTCATTCACAAGATGGTAAGTTACGTGACTGTAAATGCCAGAGTCCCTATCCGCTGCCTTCACCTGGACCACCAGAGTATGTAAGGGAGCATTTTCGGCTAGTTCCACCTCATACTCGTTCTGAAGGAAAACAGGACTGTGCAAATTGCCTCCCATCACAGTTACGTGAACCTGAGCCGAACTTCGAAAGACCCCATCAGACACAGAAACATTGAGACTGTAAAACGGCTTCAAGGTGTGGCGGCGCAGGTTTGAGAGCGTTATAATCCCCGTTTCACTGTCGATGACGAAGCTTTTATGATCGTTGCCGGCCAGGATGGAATATTCTAACTTGTCTAGGTCTGAGCTGTCGGCATCGCAGGCTTTAACACACACCACAAAATGCCCATGAGCTGCATGCTCGCTAATTTTGGCTTCATAAATCTGTTGTTCGAACAGGGGTGGATTATCATTGAGGTCAGTGACATCCACGGTGACGATGACATCGCTGCTCAGTGGGGGCATTCCTCCATCCACAGCCCTTACAAAAATCTTGTGCTGCTGGGACTGTTCATAGTCCAAAGGTCTCACGAGTGAAATGAGCCCAGTGTTACTATCTATGTGAAAATGATCGCTATGATTTCCAAACATCTGGTAGGAAATCCCTCTATTTGGTTCTGAATCCGAGTCTGTGGCTCTCACTTGAAGGACGGGTGTTCCGATGACAGAGGCTTCCGACAGGGTTGTGGCATAAGACTGCTGCACAAACACGGGAGGGTTATCATTGATGTCCTCCACTATGATGTCAACAAAGACTTCGGCATGAGCGCCCGTCAGGGAGTCGGTCGCCCGTATGCTCAGTTTATAGGCTGGGTGGGACTCAAAATCCAGCGGTGCTATGACATTTATTACCCCAGTGTTGAAATTAATAGTAAACTGATCGAAAGGGTCTCCGTCTGTGATGCTGTAGAATACTTTCAACCCTTCTGGGCTGTTGGCTTGGACGTGGACCACGGGACTGTGCACCTGGATGCTCTCTGGGATCTCTGCACTGTAGAAAGCCTTTTCAAACACAGGCATGGCTTTGTTCATGACAGTTATGGGAACTAGAACTTCAGCAGAGAAAGCTGGGCTTCCTCCATCCTTAGCAACCACTGTGACAAGATATTCCTTATTTAAGGTGTCGGGCTCAAACTGTTTCTTCAGAGAAATGTCACCGGAGGGCCCGATCTGAAAGTGGTCGTGATGCTCCTTGAGGTAGTAGTGGACCTCCCCATTTCGGCCGCTGTCTCTGTCAATGGCTGTGACGTAGCGAATGACGTGGCCCACCTCGGCATCCACCTTCACAACAGCATAGTAGGGAAGGTTGACAAACACTGGCGCGTTGTCATTTTGGTCTTCTATGGTGACTTTCACCACGACGTGGGCCACTGCTGACGGCTCACGTTCTCTGGTCACTTCTACCACCACATCAAATGCTTCCTGTTGCTCGCGGTCAAACGGTATTCCGGTGGTGGACAGCACGCCTGACGTGTGGCTAATCTTAAACCTGTGGTCCGGGTTGAGGATGTGATGAAACAGAGGTTCGTTGATCGGGTTTCCCTTGGCAGTAATGACAGCGAGAGTTTTGGTTTCCGTGGTGTTCTCCTTCACGACAGCAGAGTAGACATCTTGGGTAAACTTGAGTGGGCTCTCTTTGCTTTCTTTCACATTGATTTTCACAGAGGTCATGCTTGCAAATCTGCCGTCAGAGGCTCGGACGGTTAGCTCGTAGCGGCTTCGTAACTGAGTCGTGTTTTGTATTGTTATGGTGCCCGTCTTGTAGTCCATTGAGAACTTCTCCCCAATGTTGCCTTCAGTGATGGAGTATATTAACTGTGAGAACGCCCTGGAATCGGCATCTGTGGCGTTCACGGTGATGACTTTCACTCCTTTGTATGTTGGCAATAAAAGAGAGGCTTCATACAGTGATTTAGAGAAGACGGGAGGGCAGTCATTGATGTCAATGACATGAACAGTCACATTGGCTGCATACTCAGCAAACAGACGTGGAGTCCCCATGTCGTGCACTTGCACAGTGAAGTGAAAAACTCGTGTTTCCTCATAGTCCAGACTCAGCACTGTGTGGATAGCGCCAGTGGTGGCATCAATAGTGAAATAGTTGTGCACAGACGGCTCGACGATTTGATAAACAAGCAGAGCGTTGGATTCCCTATCGGCGTCCGTGGCTCGAATCACCAGTGGAACATTCCTATCTGTCAGAACCACAGTGTTGACTGAAGCGGATTCGCTAACGAATCCTGAATATTCTGCCTGTGCAAAAACTGGCGGGTTGTCATTCTCATCCTGCAAATGCACCACCACGGTTGTGTTGGTAGACAAACCAGCCATGTTGGTCCCTTGTACTGTCAAAGTATAAATGGGCAGAGTTTCAAAATCCAAGGCTTTCTGAGTGACGATGCTTCCCGAATGTGGATTAATATCAAAGGCATCGCCTACGTTTCCATCTTTGATTTCGTACATCACTGATGACTGACTGTGAGCAGAGACCATCCAGACAAAAGTCCCCATGCTGATGGCTTCGCTGATTTCCACAGAGTATTCTTTGGACGTGAACTTTGGGGAGGCGTTATCAGCAACGGTGACCGCGATGTGCACAGAGGTCACTTCGTTCATCGGGGGGTCGCCTCGATCTGTAGCTTTTACTATTAAATCATACTCTAATTGGTTACTTCGATCTAATTCTCTGGCAGTTTTTATAGAGCCCAAGATGGGGTCGATTGTAAAAGAATTTCCAATGTTTCCTGGAAGGACAAGAAAAAAGGAAAGAATCTATTAGTGAAAAGCCCAAAGATGACAGAAATGGCAGAGAAACAGAAAGAGAGATATTTAAAACGTACATCCTGAATTAAATAGGAAAGCAGGAGATACCAGCAATTGAATGAATGAAACCTTCTACTTATTTCATTTTTACTCCTTTAAAGTGTTCAGAATTTTGGCTGTCAAAAATGAAAAGCAAGAAATAAAAAAAATACTGTTCTGTACCGAAAGCCAAAACTCTCTCTCTGCTGAACTGAAAAATGTGTTGCAGAAACACACGACTCTCCCCTCGCACAGCTAAGCAGTTTCCAACAGTGCCTTGAAATCCTGCAGGGTGCGTCAAGTCCTCAGCCTTCACCGCTTACAAGGGAGAGTTTTAATTCACTGAAAAAACCTACACTGCGCTTGAGGAAAGCCTCATAGTGTAGGTAGTTAGGGAACCGAGAAGCAATTTTCTGTAGCCCGCCCTACCTGTCAAGTTTTGAGGATTTCAACAATATTCCCTCCTTAACCTTTTCCAAGTTGACTGATCTACTAGTGGGCGCCTCTCGAGTAGGCGGGATTTTGCTTCCAGGGAGACATCTGGCAGTTTGGCTGTCACAACCTGGGAGGAAGCGCTACTGCTTCATGGACGATAGCGGCCAAGAGACAAAAACAGCTTATGCGGCACCAGAGCCTCCGCAATGAGGAGTTATTTGCTTCAAAACATCAACAGTGCTTATGCAGCTGAGAAGCCGCTGCTAGGACAGAAGGTTTTACTGGCCTTTCTTTGGACGTTTGCAGCCTACCCCAAGCAGTTAGTATTTCCTCAAGTCCAAACCTCCCCACAGCACCGGCAGTCATTCAATGACGGAGCCAAGGCACTGTGTGTCCGTGTGTGTCCGTGTGTGTGTGTGGGGGTATCTTTGGGTTCTACCCCTCCGGGAATCCTTCCCAGCCCTTTTCCGTCTCATAAGTAAGTATCTAGAAACCAGCCACAGCACCGACTCCATTCTTCCCAAATGCACACTGCATGGCAAAACTATATGTCCACTTGCCATTTGCTCACACTCCTCTTCCTCTGGGTTTGACACCAGCAAACCCCTCACACCAGAATGACTTAGCGTGA
Organism: Dicrostonyx torquatus; assembly: GCA_028555095.1. NCBI lineage: Eukaryota > Metazoa > Chordata > Mammalia > Rodentia > Cricetidae > Dicrostonyx > Dicrostonyx torquatus. The sequence goes on along the minus strand of JAQHUG010000190.1, from coordinate 1,562,223 downwards.
TCTGCAAACCAGAGGATTAACTAACGAGCTCTTCTGTCTGCACAGTGAAAGCAAGCACTTCCTCTGCAGTGTTCATTTCCTCCATTAAATACATTTTCCAAAAATCCACGACAATTTTTTTTTCTGAGGCCAGACATAGCCTGGTTTTCATTAAGCTGGCCTGGCTCTGGGTCTCAGCCCCAAGGCGACGCCTCGGTTTGAAACAGGGCAGAAGCCCAGGCTCCTCCAGACCCTTAAGGTCTGGGCTGAACCTTGGCCCGGGCCTCTGCCAGGCTGCTCAGACACTGATTTCCGGCCTGTCTGTACTTAGGAACATCCATGATCCCAGGCTGTCACTGTGTCTTAGGCAAACATCAGAACTCAGAGACCCTTTCTTGCTCTTCCCGCCCATTACTCTCACCTTCCAAACCTGTGGTGACCGCCTAGCCTAACAGGTGCACCTGCTCACAATTTGGGCGGCGGATTTTATCTCCCTACCCCAACTAAAACCCCGAGTCTTTCCTATGCCTGTTTTGGAAAATAGCCCATTTGGTAACGTATATCCCCTCATTTGCATGTATTTGTCCTACGAAATTTCCATAGTGAAATCTTATTTGCCAGTCAAGTTTCATAGGTCCAGGCCTCAAAATGAAGAAACAAATCAACGTTTTTAACGTGGCAGGGAGGGACAGTGTTATGATGCATGACTGTGTTCCCAGCATCCTCTGCTCTTCCCTCACCTCAGACCTGCATACTGATCATGTTCTCCCCCAATGTAGCCTTCCCTAGCTATTCTCAGAATTTCTCCATTCACTTATGTACACGTTCACTCAGAATTTAACTGAATGGCGCTGCCTGAAGGCCTTCCTTGACTTGCCTGTCCGGTATGACTACTTTTATTCTTTATTATAGAAATAAATTTTAAGAACTTTCTTTCTTCCCATTCATTTATTTTTGGTTTGTCTTTTGTTTTTGTGCAGTTCAGACTCATCAAGAACACACTATGTATCTCAGGCTGGCCTATTATTCATAATTCTCCTGCCTCAGCCTCCCAAGGGCTGCAGTTAAAGGCATATGTCACCACACTAAGCTCCTCCATTTTCTTTATAGTATGTAGAACATTTGCTATTTATCAAGAATTTTGCTTTGTAAAATTCAAAACTATTTTTCATCATCTGGGAGATGCTGGCATTGGATTCAGAGGACTCTGAGCTTGTCATTGACATAAAAAAAGGCTCGCCGGGAGCCCAGACAGTGACTCAGTATTTGGAACTCACGTGTGTATGTACCGAGGCACAAAGCGTCGGATGTACAGAAGACTGCAGACTGTCAGGTAGCAGGTGCATCCCCAAAGCCCTGGAATACATGTCTGCTCGCTGCTGATGGAAATGAGGTGGGCGGAGGTTTGTACTAGGGTGGGGTTGACTCGCCTGCATTAGCTGATGCAGTATAACTTTAATCTCTGCATTTCAGCAGGAAAATGATCCCTACTAACAAGCCAATGTCGCCCTTAACCCATGACTATTCCTATAGAGTACAGAAGAGAGACAACAGATACAGCCTGTGTTCAGTAAGCATTGCTGATGGTGTGGGACCCTCTACCAAGTTTCAGAGGCAATTATGATATAAGTTTGAGGAACCAAACCATCCTAATCAATTAATACATTGACCAAGTGTTATCTCTCCCCAGAGTAAAGTAATGCTCTATCTACTTTTCGACACACCATCACCTTCCAGTCCAGAGTAAAGGGCTAATGTACCTACTATTCCGACAAGCCAACACCTTCCAGCCCAGAGTATAGCGCTTATGTATCTCTCGTACGTAATCCAGTTGCAAATGGAAAGACCTTTTCATTAAACTCCTTTCCCCGAAGACTCCAAATCAGACTAAACCTTTTGCTCAATAAATTTCTCCTAATTAAACTTAAACAGTATTACGAGTAAAATTTAAAACCAGCATTCCAAACTTTATTAGATGTAATCGGATATAAGTTAAAAACAGCTGATTATGAACGAAGTGTTCAGTGAAAGGCAGTGTGAACATTTCACAGTTCCTTCCGTTCCAGCAGGGGTTGTGCATCTACAGACACGGCACACGCGCATGCTGCTGCACTCGCACGGTACTGGCTTCCTATGAGAGGTTTTATATTTTTCAGTTTAACGCTGCATGATGAAAGCTGTCCTAAAACACTATTGCACATGGGAACAGCCCACTGGTGCCTAGTCTGTTCTCTGGGGAGAGACAGCGTTCCATTCTTAGGATACCAAATTACTAATGCCAGCAGTCATCACAAACACTCCAAGAATGTGCACCAGCAATCACAGTTTAGACACCCAGTTGTTGAGAATTATGTGAAAGCAAACGGAAAAATTGAGCATTTTCTCCTCCACCAACCCAGTCAGCTTGTCCGCGACAAAGTCACTTCACTGAGGGCTCAGGCATGCACGGGTGGAATGTGCTGTTTTCCTAACTGCCAAATTTCTCAAGCAGTGGGGGAAAATTTCTTTTTGTCTATCCAAGGCACTCACTCCACGACAGTGCATTTTAACACTCTAACCATAAAATCTTATTTGGGAATAGCGAAGTCAATCCAGTTCTTTCAGAGGAAACTTTCAAACATGTAAGGAAATAAAAATAGTGTGATCGGTGCATAAGCACACCAGGAGGTATCTGTGTCAAAATCACTCCGTATTTCCTCAGATTTATTTAGTGTCTGTGATCTATAGATAATCTACAGGCTCTATGAATTCGATGCCTAGAAGACACCATGTATAAGTGGAGAGAGCTATGCACTTAAAAAAACATTAAAATACTCTAAACTCATTACAAAGAATGAAATTGGCTTTATTTCTTCAACTAGCACTGGCTGTGAGGACCGTAGGAAACCAAGTGCCTTCTCCACAGGCATCACTGACCGGGACTGAACAGGGTTAGAACTCCTAGCTGTGTGAGCATGTGTTCCAAGCAGAATCTTTCTTGCCTCATCCACGTGAGGCCGATGGAAAGCCCTACCTGATGAACGCAGCGCGGAGACCTCTTACACCGTACTTGACACATGGATGGGGCTGCCTCAGTCCCCGGGAAGAGTGAGCAGCAGCGGAAAAGGAACAACACCTGTCCTGTTGCTGTGATGGCGTGGATGACCCTCGACTATGGGGCTCTTGCCTGATTTTATTCTGGAACTCCTAGGCGCAGTCTCAGTTTACCCTTCCTGGCTCAGGCTACCTCTGTGCCACCTCTAGCCAATGCCAGAGGCCCCTTCCAAAGACTTCTCTCTCCAGAACCAACCACTCTGTGGCCTGGTTCAACGACTCGATCCTATGCATGATATTTAACTGCTAAGGGTACATGGGGATGGACTATAGAGCGAGCCTGCAAGGTGGAGGAAGCAGGGTGCCCTTTTTGAGCCAAAACGGGAGAGTCTTCACACTGCTGTGGCATTTCTTACTCTGAGCCAGAGAAAATATTCTCATTAAAATGTTGAATTTCTAAGCCAGCATTTTCCTGACTGGGTTCAGAGACTAAAATGACTGCCTAAAATAATTCCAGAAAAATTGAATTAGGAAAATAACGTTCCCCTGCCCCCGCAGGATATATCAGTCTTAATTTATGTTAATACTGCTAATCTCCAGAATTCTTGACACTCAAGCTTATTAGAATTTTATCTTTGTTCCTTGGCGGGTTTTTTTTTTTTTAGTTAAAAATTTAAAACATTTTTGCAGTGGTACATAGAAATGCTTCAATACCTAGAAGTAATTTTAGAAAACGGAAGATATACTTTTCAAACAGAAAGACAAGACTCCACTGCTTCAACAAATACCTGATTCGATGGAGTAGAGCACTTCCGCATTTCTCCCTTTGTCTTTGTCCAGAGCTGTAACCTGCAGCACAACCGAGCCCACAGCTGCCGACTCATACACTCGGCCTTCGTAGGAGGAGCTGGTGAACCACGGGGCATGGTCATTCATGTCACTGACGTTAACAACAATCCTGGCGAAGTTGCGTTTCACAGAAACATCCTGATCCCGTACCTGAAAGAATCAACACGCTGTTATTCTCCTGGGCTTCTTCTTTCCTGTGGACTAAAAATAAAAAGGTATCGTCATCCCCTTCCATTACAGGAAACCTTCCGGTCAAAGGGGCATGGCCGTACCATGACCGTGAGCACGTGCCGGTGGATGGCTTCATGATCGAGCTTTTCCGAAGTGTAGAGAACGCCGGTTGCAGGATCCAGGCGGAATTTCTTGAGACTCACGGGGTCTATGCTGCTCTGTAGGGTGTAGATCAGTTTGTTCTTCTCATCCTTATCCACTGCGCTGATTTGCAGAATCTCCGTGTCTGGCTCTGTGTCTTCGGGAACAGTGACTTCATATTTTGATGTAGAAAACTGAGGGCGGTGGTCATTTGTATCTATGACTTTGATAAGCACCTGGAATGAGCGACAAAAGGACTTGGATAAAGATACACTCATGATTAACTGAAAAATGCTATCGAACCAAGTTAAATGTGAACAGGAGAAGTAAAAGCAACAGAAGTATAGAATCAAAGAAACCTACAGGTTCTTATCTTTGCTATATTATTTACATAATATTGAACAATAACTATGGAAATAGGATTCTGGTCACAGCTGAAAGCTCCTTATGAAATGCTGGCTAATTTGCCATACAAGAGACCTCTGGACACGGTTCAGGAGAGGTATCAATTTACTTTGCCAGTATACCCATTTCCTATGTTAGATTCAGGCCAGCAAGAGGGGTGGCAATGTTACCTAAATTTCTCATTCTAAACCCCACAACTTCAAGTTCCTCGTAAGATTTTAATACAAAAGAAACAACTAGAAATCACTGAGGATGTAGTTCAGTGATTGGGAACTTCCAGGCATACGTGAGCCGAGAGTGAGAACCCCACTACTGCCAAAAATATGTTCTTAAATTATAGTTACATGGATTCAAAATCCCTAAGTGGCAAATGTTTCTTCCCTAAAGGCAATTAAGTAAGTTGAAAAGAAAAAACTCTTGTCAAAGATAGTACATAAAATGAAAGCTTTAGAGCAAAAAGGAAGATGTCAAAAAATTTAGTCATAATTAGAAAAAAAATATTTACCTTGACAGATGATTAATTTTTAGGATGAAGTGATTTAGATGGACAAACATAGTAAAATCAGTATCAATCATAAAATATGGCTTACTTATAGTTTATGAGCAAGAAAGCCGAGTTTCACTGGCTTCTACAGAACACAAGGGTTTGGTAATTTAAGAGGAAGAAGGGGGCAAAGTTCTAGTGATGCCAGGTAACTGGAGACCACATGGCTGCACCCACATGAAGACAGAATTTTCATGAGATTGTAAACGTATTCCCAAAGGAGACCACAGCGCCAACAGATGCATTTTCACGCTCAATTCTATGTGAATCCTAAATCCATTCACCAAACCACAAAAGAAGATTTTATGTGAAAAGTATATAACCATTTGGGTCTCCCGATGGCTCACTTTTAAAGATAAAAGAGGACCCAGGAGGCGCAGCTGCAAACGGCCGCTCTTCTATAAATCAAATCCTGGTCGATTTACAAGTTTAAAACTTGAGCACGCAGTGCAGAGTGCGAACTAGGCAGAGGAGCCCGATGCTGCTCAGGGTTCAGCTAACCCCTCTCAAACAAAAAGCTGAAAAGAATGAGTAACCCATTCTGACAAGGCAGTTCACGAGGCACGCTCTTGCCAAGTACTGGACCAGCTCTCACCCACAAGGTCTAAAGGTGAAGAGCAGGCGTGCACTGCTGACGGTCCACATCACATTTTCCGTCTCCACAGGCCATGTCATATTCCTTCAAAGCCTAAAAGCTGCTAGCACGTCATAAGGTGACGTTTTGAAAGTTCAGAGGTGGATGGGGACTCTCCAAAGCAAGGCATACTGAGAAGAAACTGAGAAGATGGTTGGCCAGGAAGATTAAAGTTGAGAATGCCTACCTATCTTTAAGAGACCAGAAAGACTTGGACCTGAAGGAAAAGGATCAGGAAGAAGATGGAATTGAACCTGCACCGCCTGAACTCCCAAGCTAAGGATGGAGAATTCCCTCTTCTATACTTCACACCCTTTCACAGCTCCTCTTCTCAGTCAAGCGGCCCCAGATGAGTCTCAGGGACCAGAGACAGGAAAGCAAGTGATGTTTCAGGAGTGTGGGGTCAGGAGTCTGCACAGGGATGCTGGGTGACATCTACGTCACAGGAACATGTCCTGAGGAGAGGCCGAAAGAGCATGCAGAGCGAGTCCTCTGCCCTCTCCCCTGACCCTCAGAAGAACCGAGAAGGTGGCTAGCACTGTCCACTCTCCTCTCTTTCCAGAGGAGGCAACAGAAACAGAGCGAGTCTGAGGTTTGTCCCTGCACAGGAGCGAGAGGTGGAGACAAGTCTCCAACCAGGCTGCCTGCCCAGAATGCAACAATCGTGTTCCAGGGAAACTGCAAGAAAATGTGAATGAAACTGCTTCAGTGCAACCACACCATCCTGTCTTAGAAAACAAACAACAACAACAAAAGAAAGCAGCTCAATTTGTAAGTTATCTGGAGACGCAAAGGAGAGAAAGAAAAACGATTCAGCCTGGTGCCGAGGATCATCCTAATTGGAAGGATAAAGTTTTATGCATGGAACAGTGGTTATCTACCCTGCCTCCTCCCTGCTCTACCCTGCAAAGAGAGTACTGGGCCTGACCAAACATCACCCAGTCCCTCCTACATCCGGTACCTGCCCAACTGGCCTGAATGCACAAAGCTGCTAGGTGGGTTCTTGATTTTCACCAACAAACCTGCATCTGCCCATTGTTCCTGGCCTTATCGGTGTAGCTCAGCTGCCCAGGGGCCTCGTCACAGGACCCAATCCCCTCCATCCCAGATCTCTATCTCCCTGCGCACAGTCCCAGATGGAAACTGAAACCTAATGACTGCTTGCTCTCTTTGTCCCCACCATCACAGGTCAGCCTGGGCTCTGTCACATTGTCTTGAATTCTGAGAACCTCCCCATGCCATGAATCCTTTGGGATACTGCCAGGACTCTCCAAACAGCTGTCACAATAAGTTACAGAACTATAAATACTGCCCAGAATTTTAAGACAAGGGGAAACTAATTCATCTCCTACATTTCAGGGGAATTTTAGTAATGTACATCAAAATATCAGACCGAGCGCCCAACCATACTGAAGATGCAGTTTTGCGGGGAAGAGATGCATTACCAATTATCTCCTAAAGAGGTAAAAACACCATGTGGATGCACGGTTGTAGCCACGAGAACGGCTGCTACAGAGGGCCATTTCCATGGCTTCCCGAATTCCTCTGCTACATTCCCAGTTACTCACATGAAGTTGACCGTGTATAGGGACACTGCTTAAATCGTTCTCCAAAAACGACTGTTTAATCTTACCATAATTTCTGATGTTTTAATTCTCACTCTCACACTCTTCAATTCAACATCAGGGGCTCATTTCCAAAGAGAGAATCAGTGTGTGCTGCATGTTACTCCAGTGAGATGCGCAGTGAGAGAAACTGCAGGACGGCGCTGCACCTTCCCCACGGCCACTCGAAACGATCCCCACAGCGTAAACTACTGCATGCACTGCCAGTCTTACACACTTTAAAATCACAGGCATTGGAAGAAAGGACTAAAATATTTTTACAGCTACCCTTAAATTATGTAGTCATTTATTAACTGAAGATACATCCCAGACTGTAATTTGCAATCGTGAATGCAGCTAAATGACAGAGGGGATGACTTGTCTCATTTATAGTTTCAGAGAACATAATGTGAAGATAGAAAACTTCAGAAGCATCTCAGTCTCTAAGCTTCAGCTTCCTTAGAGATGTTTAAGTAACACACAAGTCTTTTAGCTTCGGGATTGGGACACTGTTGCCATACTTTTGCTTCTAAAGAAACATGTGGTCTAATAAAATTGATAAGAGAGAGAAAGGAAGGAAGGTCAGGCAGACAGGCAGACAAGCAGGCTTCCTGCTAAAACCCACAATTACTAGTCATCCAGGAACATCATTTTGGACAGCTACTGCTAAGCATCAGAGAGTTCACTTAAAAAATTGAATTCAATTAAAATTCAATTAATTTACAGGGTTTTAACATTAAAGTTTGAAAACCAGAAATCTAGCCAGCCACTGACGATCAGATAGCAACAAATAAAAGTGCAAAAGAATTGTTGGTCAAGTCTCACTCCTGAGATATTTTTACACAAACCTGGGTTTAGTTTGAATGAAGAAAACAGGAAGGAAGAAGGGGAAGAAGGAGGAAGGGAGGGAACCAACCTGTCAGCAGTTTAAGCTATTAAGAGCTTCAAGAAAATGATGTGCACAGCTCATCCTGTGGGAAAACTCCAGCACTCACTTAGGCTTGACGTGAGCCTAAGACTAAGCCTGTGACGGGAAGCGCTAAGACTGTGCGATGGGGTCAAGTCTCCTCTTGACGTTTATATGGGACTGTTCAACAGAAGGCACAACCGCACTCAGGAGCTGCGGTTTCTGTCCCTGAGTAAGGACTCCCGGTGTGTATGTGTGTAAACCACGCCAACACACAACTGCCCGTGCTATCTGCACATCCTGATGGCAGGCATTTTCTCAGTCCTGACAGAGGCATCGCCAGTGTTCACTTACCTGAGTGAGGATAGTGGAGGTTCCGTCTGTCGCCTCCACTGTGAGGTTATAGTTGGATTTCTGCTCTGCATCAAGGGGTTTGGCAACAATGATCGTGCCGGAGCCCTTGTCGACATCGAAGTGACTGTCATAGTTGCCACCTAGTTGAAATGAGGACAAACAGAGGCGCTAGAGCAAATCACCCAATAAAGATCTGCATGTGTTTTATAGCTTTCTGATACTCAATGACAACAGACGTTTAATAACACAATGATCAAAGTGATTCAAAGGAGCTAGGATTTCCAAACATAGGAAAGAATGGCTAGCTCCTCAGAGTGCTTTCAGGCAACACTGGACCCTAATGTTAAGGTCAAGAACTGAGAAGAAAGCAAGTCCACAGGCAAACAGCCCTGCTAACCCTACCTGCCAATTACTTTGAATTTTGCAGGCATTATAAAAATTTGTGCATGATTATGAAAACCTCACTGAAAAAAATAGCTTTTACTATGGGAAAAAAGAATTGTACTATTTTGAATATACTACACTCACTAGTAATAACTATTAAAAAAGAAATGTGAGCTCTGAAAGGAACAGTTACATTTAATTTGAATCAATCTATTACGGACTCCTTACAACTACTCTTCAGAAGCAAGTTTCTGTCCTATTTACTATCCAGATATCTATCCCCCAGTTACATTCTAAATAAAACTCTCTTCAAACCCGTGGAAGTTGAGACACTCATACAAACAGAAAGGAAATGGAATGGAAGAAAATAAGGATTAATGCCGTACTTAAATTATAGGCTAAATCTACTCCAAACAAAACAGACAGACACCACACACACACACACACACACACACACACACACACACACACACACACACAAAGAGTCATCTGTCTCAAACCTGAAACTACTGATGCAGGGACAATTAAGAGTCAACACGTTTGTGACTGGGATGGGCGGCCATGCATATACACTATGAAAAGAACTGGGATGGGGGGTGTCCAACTCTGAAAACAAAATCCATGCTTTGATTTCTGATCTCATAATCATGTGGCAAATTATGTGATCTCAGCAGATACCTTCTGCTGTACAGTTCAGGTCACATGTCATCTGAAAGATGTAAAAGGCGTCTCTAGCAAGTGCATCTCCTGACACAGCCAAGGAAGCAAGCAAGCGTGGAAAGCAAGCACAGAAGAAGAACAGTCAATCAAACCGGTCCCCAACAGTAAGGAATGAAAAGCAAGTCTGATACGGTACAACAGAAGCTGGTTAATCTGGAAACGTGAGAGAAGTGAAGAGAAGGAAAACATCATGATTATGGTTAGTGATGGCAATCGTCAATCCCCCGCAAGTACAACAGTCATGGCTGCAGAGAGAACGTCTTACACACTGGGAGGCAAGAGGCAACCTGGCTACGGTGAAAGGGAAAAGTGGTTCCGCTCCAAGTGGAGACGGTGGTTGCAAACAAACATACTTTTGATTCATTAAGCAGCCTTATAATTAAAATATTATGGAGAGCCCATGGTGGTGGGATATGCCTTTAATCCCTGCGTTCAGGAGACCGAAGCAGGCTGATCTCTGAATTGAGGCTAGCGCGGTCTACAGAGGGAGTTCTAGGATAGCCAGGGCTACACAGAGAAACCCCCTCTCAAAACCAAAAAGAAAATAAAAATTGTGGTGAAAAGAATTTTTTTTAAAGTTCTAATATAATCTTTAAAAAAGTAAATCGAATACTCTAAGTGTCAGTTCATCAAATAGCAAAAATACTAACTTAAGCATGTGTATTTTTTAGGAGGGTGAAGCTTCCTGGAAAAAAATGAAAAATACTGAGAATCTACTGCAGTCACTTTAAATTTCATATAATAACGGATAATAACACAGCATGTGTATGATATAGATATGAACTGGTCCAAAACATTCAGGTTCCTGAAACCCCCTGTGTATGCCCCCCGCAACGTAGTTTTTGCAAAAATGTTAACTGACTAAATGGTTTTCGAATACCTATTTTATGTTTGTTCTTTATAAATTTTTATGTGTGTGGATGTTTTTCTACATGCATGCAGTGACTGTAGAGGCCGAAAGAGGGCATCAGAGCCCCTGGGACAGGAGTTACAAAGGGTTAGAAGCTGCCATGAGGGCACTGGAAATAAACTCTGGTCCCTAGATGAGCAGCAGGTACTCTACTGAGCCAACTCTACACACCCAGGAGTTCTTTAAGTAATTTTAATGTATGTTGTAAGATTTTTCTTCTTTTGCTGCTGTCAAACCACTATAGTTTGAGAAAATTCTTCACCTATAGATCTTTCCCCATAGTAACATTCTCAAGTGAACAAAAGACAGAAAACCCTGTCAGGTTCTCAGTGCAACCCACGCAAGGCCAACAAAAGCTATGAGCAATGCTCACCAATGATGTCAAACCACAGAGGTATGCCGGGAGGCTCAACCGATATCATCCCAATCATGTGAGCCACCGGGTCACTCTCCATCACAGTAAATGTAAAAACCGATTCTTCAAATGAGATCGGCTCCAACGATGGCTTGGGTTTGGAGATCCACTCGATATGGAGTCTGGTGGTTGATGACTTCTGAGGGCGACCATTGTCAACTACCTTAATCTAAAAAACAGGACCAGAAAGGATGAAAACAGCAATCACAAGTTACATCTCCTAACCGAAGTCTAGGCGGGTTTGTCTATTTCAAATACTGCAGACTTGTATCAGAATACGGCATATGCTCCATGCTTGGTGACAAGAATAAGTGCTGGTGGCCACAGTCACTGGAGTGGGAGTTGACAAAGAAAATAAACCCACACTTCCCAAACGTTTTCCAGCTCCGCCTGTCAGGTCCCTACACTGAAGCCACTTTCTCAACAGAGAGAAAGAACTAAACGGCTTATGTTCCCAGAAAGGCAAGAGAAATCCAACTCACTGAAAGAATATCATATTCTCCGGCCGCAGAGAACTTTTTGGAGGAAACCACTCCTGTTTTGGGTTCGATGGAAAACCTGCCATGCTCATTCCCTTCCTCGATGCTGTAGGAGAGCTCGGCATTGGGCCCTTCATCCTTATCTGCAGCTATGACACGGTACAGAGGTTCTCGCTTGGCATTTCTTTCCCCGTCTGCTTTCTCTCGCTCCGGGAGCCTGATTTTGTAAAACTTCTGCAGGAACTGGGGCTTGTTGTCATTTTCATCAAGGATTTTCACGATGACTCCTGCAGTGGTGGATCTGGGGGGCGTGCCATTGTCTGTAACAGTAACCTGGGTTTCGAAAGTAAGAGATAGCCTTTAGGAAGATGACAAGCGAAGCTGGTCCTGAGTGAGGTAGTGTTTGCAGAGAGATCTACAGCTCATACAACACTGCCTCTGTAGGTGAGCCAAACTCTCCTGGCTTTACGGCAGAGAGGTGAGGACCTGGACAGTGGCGAGAAAACAGCTGTCACTTCTCATGCATTTCTAGCGGTCCCCGCCTTCCTTGTAGTAATGGTAAAACCAACTTTACCAAATGTTAAACTATCAAAGACTGAAGAGTTTTAGGTTCAAGAAAGACATGCCAGATATTTTTAAGTCCTCTTAAGAAGATTCATTTTGCATACTCAAGCTCAAATTCTCCACATATTATATTAAAAGACTGCTATTTTTAAGCTTTTTCGTGAAGTGTGCTAAAGCATCATTCTAAAGCATGCCACTAACTAAAAATTTAAATATTATAGGTTTGCGTGCTAACCATGGCTTTGACAGCTTTCTTTTACCATTTTGAATACTTATGAGGACACACAAACATTTAAGCCCATTGCATTACATAAGGTTTTCAGGAAGAGCTTAGCCAAGTCACTTGCTTCTAGCTCATTCACGAGCTCCGGCTTGTTCTAGTAGCTGACATGGCTGAGGTCAATGTCATCCTTGAAAGTTCACATTTACAGCAGTGTGTGTTAAAAACAATGGCCTTGATCATGATGACCTCTTTCAATCAAACTCCACCACCTTCTAAATTAACTGAAAATATTAAAAACATTGGGAGAATGAAAGTTTTCACGAAAGTGTGCTCATTTGGAAACTTGGTAGTTGTTAAATTCTACTTATAAACGTGTGGCTCTACTGACAGGCTTGTAACCGCTGCTTTCAGTCACTGAAGTATAAAGTTTATCTTCCTGAGCTTTCCAGGATAAAAGAAAATCAAATTATTGTTTTCATTTTAACCTCTCTGAACACTTCCTTCCTGTCACGTGTCAGATAACCTGTACAGGTGGAGAAAACTAGAGAAGAAATTTAACCAAGCACAAAGCATCCTAGGCTTCATTACCAAATCATGTCAATAAATAGCTTTTCCAGTGACTGAAGAGAGATGCTCTTTTCTCCAAGACAGTCAAATAGAGACACAGAAGAATGACAGACACATACAGCCTGCACACAAACTCCTACGGTGCCTTTCCCATCAATACCTGGTACTGTCTTCAAAGCCCACACCTGCTCCTACCTGGCCTCTGACACTGTGTGTCCGGGATCTAGAGTAAGTGTACAGCTGATACTAAACCTGCAGCTACAACCAGCACGGGGTGGGGGTGGGGACTTCAGGTGAGCATGCGGCAACCTGCGGTTCTTGGCATGCACCCAGGCCTTCTCTCGCTAGCACTCATACCTTCCTTATGTCAGTCTCTGTAGTAACTGAATGAAAAGGCAAAACCCTGCTCTGTAATAAAGAAAATGCATGCCAGCGAGCTAGATAATCTATAAATGAAAATGCAGAATGACTAGTGAGAAAACACTATGGTTTTTGAAACCAGCTGGTAACACACATGTGTGCGCATATACACATAAGCACACACATACATACACAAACACGCAAACTTAAAAGGAAATACTAACACTTTACTGGTAACTTAAGATATCTTGCCCAAAGATGAAATTAAACAGACATCACTATGGCCATCAGGAATAAGATCTTTTGAAAAAAAAAATGGAGAAAGGAAGAAAGAAACAGCTTGCCATCATGGAGAATTTTCTCTACAAAGCACATTGTTAGGGGATAGACATGCTACACAGCCAGCTCACATATAACAAAAGCACCTGGCCCCCAGGCCTGGCTCGCTCTGCTACACCCCATCTCTGATGGTGGCCTTTCAGGGCTGCCCCTATTTGTCTCCATGTTACTTTCTACCTGTCTCCTTCAAATCCCCCCTGCCCTACCCCCCTCATTCTGCTAACTACTGGCCCCCAGCCATAACGAAGTAAAGAAGTAAGTGCAGAAACAGCTTAAATTAACCAGAACATTTCAGAAGAGGCGATGTTTGTTTTCCACCTATTTTTACTTTGACTATTTTTAGAAAATGTCTTTAGGTTATAAACAAACCCCAGTGTAAAAATGCATGGCTAATGCAATGATTTAAGAATAAAAATACCCGGAAATAAACAAAACACAGTTTAAAAGGTTCAATTGTATCTCTAAATATGAACATATCTTAAAGGCATATCTGAGGTTAAAAAAAAAATCTCTGGGATGTACAGAGAAAAATACCACTTCCGTAAACAAAAATGAGACGCAAATGACCCTGGTTGCCAATGTATTTGTAAATGTGTGTGAGAACCGCCATGTAATAATGTACAAAATTCAGAAAGGTTCTTATGACAGTTTGTTTATTCTGAGGATGCTTGAGGTGTGTGTGGGGGGTATTCCTTATTAAATATTAGCAGCTATGAAGGCCAGAAGTCAGGGTGCTCTCAGGTGGTTGAGGGGTAAATGCTTCAGAAGTAACTAGAAATAAAGGAAGACTTACTTCGAGTATGTGTTCATCCTGCTGTTCCCGGTCCAGCTTCCTCGACGTGGTTGTGATAAGACCTGCAAAAAGGTGCAAGTTTATTGATCCTAACAAAATACCCCAGTTACACCATGTAACTGTTTTATTTATTAACCACAGGAATTTGTTGCATTTTCTTGCAATGAATAAAGCCTCCTGTAAAACTGCTATCAGCAGAGACAGGTGCATCGGAGTGGGAGTGCAGTGAGAACAAGACCGGGGAGACCAGGTAAAGTCTTCTCCCAGTCCTCCTTCCCAGCACGGCCAGGAGAACAGCTCAAGGAACTCAGGAACTAGCCTTATGGCTGTGGTTGTCCACCCAACCAAGCCAGTAGATTTTCCAGGATGGAGCAAGGAAAGGCCCACAGTCCCTACCACTTACTGAGGAGCTACTGGCGTTGATGGCTTCTGGGGAGGCAAGGAGAGAGAGCTTTCCTAAGAGTATGGCCCTTTATGAGAAGACCATGCTCCAGTGGGTGGCTCCATACCCATAAGTCTAAGCAGCAAAAACTGAACTTAGTGGAGTATTTTAAAAATGAGGACATGAAGTTGGGAATGGATAAAGGTTGATCTGAGGGGTTGAAAATGAGTGTGATCAAAATATATTATAGGAAATTCTCAAAGAGCTCACGAAAATGTCATATTAAAAAGAAAACCAACTTTCCTTAATAATTGGTTTTCTACTATAGCACTATGTTCACAGAAGCAATTAAAGACTATTTAAAATGTTTCTCTAAATTTATAAATATAAGATGTGTATTTTAACTAACTCAATGCTTTTGGGTTTTATATCTACTCGGCTAACTTCCACACGATGTAATACAGCAGTACTGTCATTTCGACAAAACAGAAGCCTATGTTATAGTTAGACACTGGGCTTTTCCACAGACTACAGCTACAGACGACCAGGACTCAAGGAAGACGAGCAGTTCCGTAAGTAACAACAGGACAGCATTGCCCAAGGTGGCACGGGGTTTCCCTTTCAGTGGCATAGACCTGTTAATCCTGTTTCCATGAGAGGTTTACCACCACCACCACCCCTGAACTGTGGATTCAGAACAGTTTAAAAAAAATGACAAGAAATCATTTTTATATTGTCCCTCCTAATTGTCCTGGTGCTCCTATCAAATCGTCGACCACTGTGGAAGATGGCACAGGAAACGGCGTGGCATGCTCACAGGACAAACTGCCTGGCACTCACTCAGTCACTCACCAACGGTGCCCAACAAAATTTCCCTTTATACTTCACTTACATCAGCTAACGAGGGACTTAACGATCTGTATTACCAATTCAGTATGGAAGCAGGCTACCTGGTACCCCTTTACAGGTTTAGATTTAGAATTACTTGCACATCTTCCAAGGCGTCCAGCCAAACACCTCTCACCTCCCTCCCCACTCCCATGCCCCATCCACATCCCCTACAGCAACACAGGGCACAGAGGTTCCATTTCAATGCAGTGAACTGAAAGGCCTGCTCCAGGGTACTCTGACAGCCCCTCACTTTAAACTCCCCTGGAGTCAACTGTTAGGCTCCCTGGGGCTAATGACCCAGGGATGCAGGCCATGCCCCACACCAAGAGATGGTCACACCAAAGCACTGATCCCAATGTAGACTACAACCCCCAACAAGGTCCTGAGAGAAACTCTGCGTGTTTACAGTTTTGTAGACAGCAGGGAGGATAATTCCAATGAAGGCTTCCTAGAGGCACAGCACTCCCACCGAGAGAATTCCATCAAAGCTGTCCTGAGCTTCCTCCCAGGAGCCTTCACTGATCCCAATGTAGACTACAACCCCCAACAAGGTCCTGAGAGAAACTCTGCGTGTTTACAGTTTTGTAGACAGCACGGAGGATAATTCCAATGAAGGCTTCCTAGAGGCACAGCACTCCCACCGAGAGAATTCCATCAAAGCTGTCCTGAGCTTCCTCCCAGGAGCCTTCGCCAGGAGAGGCCATGCCTGTGCATCCAATGTCACGGCATGAGGACACCGACTTGAGAGAAGCCAAGGAGTGTTTAACTACAGACTTCTCCTACAAAATGAACTTGAAATAAAATTCCTTAACGCAGCTGAGAACTAGGAGTCTTTGAGATGTGTTCCATTTTACCAATCAAAATGAGAGGTCAACACCCTGTACTCTGGCTCCTGCCCCCCCCCCCTCTCTCTCTCTCTCTATATATATATATATATATATATATATTCATCTTCTTCATTATTCTGATTTAAAAGTCTCCTTCCTACTGAGTCCCGCCTGACCCCCTCCCCACTTGACAAACCCCTACTTCAAACCTGGAGGTTACTGGGTGACCAACCTCATAGTTAATAACTGAATGACATTAAATGCCATAAGAAATAGCATTATACATTCCTTTCCTTCAAGAAATTTATATGTATGCCGTGCTTCCCCACGCCCGAATTCCAGAAAGACACAGGTGTCACTAGAAACAGCACGGCCGGGCGGTGGTGGCGCACGCCTTTAATCCCAGCACTCGGGAGGCAGAAGCAGGCGGATCTCTGTGAGTTCGAGACCAACCTGGTCTACAAGAGCTAGTTCCAGGACAGGCTCCAAAGCCATAGAGAAACCCTGTCTCGAAAAACAAACAAACAAAAAAAGAAACAGCACAATGCTCAAGGTCAGGTGTCTGAGCGAAAAGGAAGTTGCTTTCTCCAAGGTCACCAGTAACTCATTAATGAGGTCACAGTGAGAATTTAGTTCTTGTGCTTCCCAGATGAGGGAGGGGTTTAGCTTCCCATCACATCGAGCATGCAACTTACTGTGTTATGGCATTTCAATTCTTAATAAAATCTTAATTACGACTTCCTCAGAACTTAAGGGAGGAGTGGCCATGATTACTCCCTATTCATTTAAGTAGGTCCAGAAAAAGGAAGACAGAAACAGGAAGAGAAGATAAAAGCAGAAAACATGTACAAGCAAGCGTTTCTTTTTGTAACTCTGTATTCTTTTTTTGCCAGTACCTTGAAGCTAAAAATAGAAGGGGGAAAAAAAGGACAAAGATTAGAAATTTTCCTTCCCTGATTACATTCTCTATACAGGGCAGGCTGGAAGAAGAGGTCACTTTCCTACCTTCCCACTAGTTACTAGTTAGCTACAAATCTACTTCATAAATGTCTGTGAAACCGAAGAACACCACCAAGCCTTACAGAAAGTAATGAACATGATTTAAAATTCACTTGTAGTCTTTCATATTACTTCCAAAATTTAGAAAGTTAAGACAGGCTGTCTGACACACTATAATGTGTCAGTAGTCATCGAATTTTAAAATTCTTTACCTCGGGACATCATGCACCAAAAGGTCTTCAAGAGGCGGCCAGCACACACAGTGCCTAGCGAAGGCTGACCGGGTAAAGACGGAGCTGTGGCTACACGCCTATTTAACCTCTCTGTCCTGTCTGCTCAGAACCCAGATGGGACTACCAAAGAGTCCCTTCTCCGAGAACCAGGGGTAGAAACGAGAACTTGACAAGTAAGTGGTGTGCACGCAGAAAACACTCGCCGAGAAGGCTAATGTCCGAGAGCATTAGAGTTTGGCTGGATCGCCAATTGCAGGTTGTACTCATCCTCTTCTTTCTCAGAGCCAAGCACCTAACTAGGGCCACCCAACACCGACCAGTCACAAGCCAGCTAACCTTTGTATAAACAATCAGCCAAGTCTGTACAAGGCCAGAAACGCCAACAGAATCCTAATCTAAATCAAGACTTTTGTTTTTAATCCATTCAGGTTTAGGATAGCTTGCTCTTTAAGTCCAGCTGATACAGCAAGTGACTATCATAATGGCTATAGGGTTTACTAAAAGCTCAGAGACTAGGCTTTGATCTTCAAATACATTACCTACTGGATAATATCTCTCTCTCTCTCTCTCTCTCTCTCTCTCTCTCTCTCTCTCTCTCTCTCTCTCTCTCTCTCTCTCTCTCGATTCCAACGATTCTTTTTTTCCCCCCAAAGACTAATTCTTCTTCAAAAATTACACAGCATGTTGGCAGTTTAGGAGCTCAGGCCATCAGTGCCTAATGTCTACATTAAAGTAGGAAAATTCTGGATAGATGGCTCAGTGAGTAAAGTGACTTCTCTTGGAAGCATGAAGACCTGAGTTCATATTGCCAAAACTCACCCAACAGTTGGCAGCAGTTGCCAAAGCAGTGTACACTTGTAACTTCTGCCCTGGAGAAGCAGAGACAGGCAGATCCCAGGGACTTGCTAGCCAGCCAGCCTAGCAAAAACTGTGAGCTCAGAAAACTGAGAGCAAGAAGGTGGTGCAAGGGGCGGGGGTTGGGGGGGCACTCAACATCCACCTCTAGATTCCACATGGGCCTGCACAAGGAAGTGTACCTGTACACACCTGTGACAGACAGACAAAGAGACAGACACACACACACACAGAGAAGGAGATCTAAGGCTCTTGAAGAAACAAAGAATGAAGGAAATAAGGAAGCTAGTTTGAACAATAACAACGGCATCATAGACACAACACAGGGGAGCAGCCAGAAGAAAAAGCCCTGATTTCTGACTAGGACTAAGGCCCAACTGCAGTAAAGAGCTGAGTACTCACGACTTAACCATAAAGCTGTAGGACAACGTCCTGAGTGTGTGCAGCCCTTGCTTAACCTTGCTTGGCAGAAACTTCACTTTCAGTCGTTTTTCTATTGTACTTTGAGACTAAAACCAGGAAGGGGTAAAGACCGAGGAGCGAGGTGGGCACCTAACCGACAGTTACTACACTAAACCATTATTTTTCTTTCTACTTCTTCAACCTCTTTTTTGCCTTTCCCAATAACAGATGAGCTGATGCGGCCTTTGTCTTTCAAACGCACTGTTCAAAGCAGTTTCCCTTAGCCTGAAAGCCTCTCAAATTTGCACTGTCTGACGCAGCAGCCCCCAGCCACACACAGCCACCGAGCAACTGGAATGTGGTGAGGCTAACTGGAGAAGTGGGTTTGCAGATTGGATTTAAAGAACTTAAAAAAGCCACCGACCATTTCTGCTCCTTTAAATGGTCTCTCATTTCAAAGTACCAAGATGCCAACGTGAATCTACAAAACGTAAAAAGTGTTTGTGGTTGAAAATCTAAAGCTACAATTGAACAGTACGTACATCTATTCCCACAATCCAAACCCTATAAACATCTGCCATGCAAATGGCACGTTTCCAATATTTCAGCGTGGGGGCTACCACTCCACCACAGCCCAGTCCTCAGATCCCCAGTCTGCACCCATGTCACAGGCCCCAGCTGGAGATGAAGAATCCTAGTATACCACTGTGACGTTATAGTTTTGTCTACTACCCCAAAGTCAGTCCTTTGTGTTCAACCCCAACTTCTGAATATCAGTCTACCAGTATCGCCTTTTCGCATTGGATGGATTCTTTCTAATAGTTTAAAACTGACAAATTCAGCTCCTAAGCGGTAGTCATGCTCTCCTGATCACCAGCTTAAACACCCAGTGCTTCTGCCTGCATTATTTTCAATGTGTTTGCCAAAATGGTTTCCCCAGATATGTCCTCTGAAAGACACACAAAGCACCTGTCCTGAAAGGGAAGGCAGATCGAGGCAGGGAGGCCTGAAGGATTTGTCTAGGAGCTAATGAACGTGTCAGTGACGTCAGAATGTTAGTGCTGGGTCTTCAGGTGCAAGCGCCCTTTCATGCTTACTTTTTCTTCACAGGAGGCAAGCTGTAGAATGCCCAGGAGAGAGGACCTTTTGGTTGACAGCTATCAAAGATCCTTCCCTTGTGCCTAAAAGCAAGTTACACCTACTTAGGGGTCCAGCAAAGCTGCTATCATGGCACCCCAGCTGTTTTGAACATCACGAAGGTGTCCTGAGGGAAGTGCACTCAGACTACTGCAATACTGAACCAAGATTTTGCTAAAGCTACAGACTTCTTAGGGAGGCTCATTCCAATGAAGACAACTCCAGGCATCTTAGAAGAATCCACACCAAGCAAGTCAAGACTGAGTGACCTCCAGATGACCTGGCCTTCAGCCACTGCTGAGGCCTAGACCCCTGCCTGGTTGCTATGCCTAGTAACAGCTATGCTCGATTAGGCCCAAACCAGGAAGGACACCCCTCCTACTGACTCAACAAAATGCTCACAGACAAGGGAAGGCGAGGCCTGTGACTGAAGGCCTTTGACTGGCGGAACTAGTGGAAACAGTGCAGTGACAGGTGGAGTTACAAACTAACCCATGGTACACCATGCTTCTTTTCTAACTGTATAAGCAGGGTGTCTGCAGTTGTCTGGGCTCAACATTAGACCCCAATAAAGAGCTGTCTTATGCCAGGTAGAGAAAGCTGAGATGGTCACAGGAAAAGCTGCACTTTTTGTTAGCGGTGGTGGGAGCTGGTTTTGTTTTGTTTGTTGGGACTGGGTATCACTAGCCTAGGCTGGCCAGGGCCTTGTGTTCCTCTTGCCTTGGCATCCAGAATACTGGCACTACAGATGTGAGCCACCATTAACTGGCTTCCTTCTTAGCACAATAACTGGGTGCTTCCTCTGGTTCCAAGATAAGCATTCTAAGAATCTAAAACGTGAAGGAAAAATCAAAACAATCAGCCTAAGATACGCCAATAGGTGGGCTGGACAATCAATCAGTAAGATATGCCAATAGGTGGGCTGGACAATCAGCCTAAGACACGCCAATAGGTGGGCTGGACAATCAATCAGCCTAAGACACGCCAATAGGTGGGCTGGACAATCAATCAGCCTAAGATACGCCAATAGGTGGCTGGACAATCAATCAGCCTAAGACACGTCAATAGGTGGGCTGGACAATCAGCCTAAGATACGCCAATAGGTGGGCTGGACAATCAATCAGCCTAAGATACGCCAATAGGTGGGCTGGACAATCAATCAGCCTAAGATACGCCAATAGGTGGCTGGACAAACATACAGCGTACAGCGGTTGAGCAACTTTTCAGACAAAGAGAACTGCAAGAACAAAAAGGCAAATGCCATTGTGAGCCTCCAGCATAAATGCAATGTGCAGGCACGAAATGCGGACGGAAATGTTGACGAGCCAATGCTGTCAAGAGAAAGGAGAGAACTGGCCGAGGCAGAGGCTGGGAGGGGGTAAGAAGAGTTTCAATTCTTACATTAATACAATTCTTTACTGCAGTGATCCATACTTTTAATAAATATTTTCCCTTAAAGAAACTTTAGTCTTAAAAATGCCTTAAGGCTGGAAGCAAAAGATTTAAGAAAACAATGTACTGGGTGAAATTAATTTTAGATTGAAAAGTTTCAAACGAAACACTTTTAAAGCCTCAACTACGCAGTCATTGATAAAACATAAGCCAAACTTTTATACACGGTGGCGTATGGGAGACAACTTTCTCTGGTCAGCTGAACCAATTCAACAGGAAATGCATTACCTTGTGAAACACCCTCTCACCGCACAAACCAATTTTCCCAGATCTAAAGCACTATATAAATGTCTGCCTCACAGCAAGCATACTTTCCTTTATTTTGGGTAAATGCCTTCTACAGTGAGCTGAATGGCAAGCCCCAGCCAAAGGGTGCATCTACCCAGGAACACGGCAATGTGGCCTCTGAAGCTGAGACTAAGAACCTCGGGTGACAGCATCTTGACTTTGGGAAGGCTCTAAATTCAACCAGAAGTGGCCTCTTAATAGGAGGTATGAGACCAAGCAGCACAAGGAAGGTCCTGCAGCCAGAGACAGAATTCTAAGCAACATGCCAAAACTACAGAATGATTTCAGGGGGAGAGCAGCCTGCGGGAAGCTATCTTCAGACTTCAGCCTGTCTACAGAGCCAGTTCCAGGACAACCAGGGCTACACAGAGAAACCCTCTCTCGAAAAAAACCAAAAAATAAAAAAGTAAAAAATGATCTGCTATTTTTTCAGTAACACTAACAAAAACAATTACAAATATTTCTTTAATGTCTATGAAACAGAAGTCTTGCTTATAAAACTGTTAGAACTAAGGAACAAGAGAGAATCAACAAATCCTTCTATGTTCTCAAGAGTTCACTTAATAAGCAACATGAAGCATGCAATGAGATCAATCAAGGCATCATTTCCAAAACTAACCAGCTGACAATGCCACTCTAGTCAGAAAATGTACATTTACTCTCCCTGCACAAACCCATCCTTTCTCTCTGTTCCTCTTACACATTGATACCCATTTTTTACTTTGAAGATAATGTCAATCATTAGAATAAAAGCAGCACTTAAAGGCAGTGTTCTAGACAGAACCTTAAGCATCTCAAACCCTGGGCTGCTAAGCAGGTTTCCTATCTCTGTGGTATAATGCTGAAATACACTTAGCATTACTCATGCTGCGAGGACCTCAGAAACTACGTCGCAGGGAAAATGAGAGGAAAATCATTATGCTTTAGAATGACATATTAAAACAGATGCACTGTGAGACATCCATACAGGAGACAGTGACTACAAAACACCGTGCAACACATGGCTGTGCGAGCACCTTCTCTAAGAACATTCTAGCCTGCATATCTGTACCAAGCAGCCCCGATAAAATAAAAACGGCTTAAGAACGAAGCCATCTGTCGCAGCTGCGAAGATCACAGAAGATGGATGGAAGACAGACGAGCCACGGATGCTAAAGAGGGCACATGAAAAGCGGAACCATTCCAACCGGCTGAGTTTTTAAACCCTTTACCAGTGAACTGGAAAGCAGGGATTGAGTAGCGTTCCCACACTCAGTGTTGTGCTTGGTTCTGTCATGGATACAATAACTGGATACAGAAAGGTCCTGGCCCTTAAGGACTTGCGCCAGGAACAGAACCAAGCAACAAGCAAGATCAGAACCAACAATGGAAAGTCAGAGTCCTTGCTCGGCTCAGACCAACGGGGAGGCAGGACAGCACCTCTTCCAACTTCCAGTGCTAGAGACACAGGTGGCCTCATAGGCAGACCCTGAGCAAATGTTCAACTCTCCTGATAGCTGTCACTCAGCATCCACTCCCATAGAGCTTCCGACTGGGAGCCCAGGGCCTCTGCAGCATGCACTGTCTCCATTTAGGTGGTGTTCTGAGGCCACATCTAAGTGCAGTCGGCTGGGGGCTCCTTGGCAGCTGTGGCCATCTGAGCAGCTATTGTTTGTCGCTGTGGTACTGGTGCCGGCAGGATTAGGCTCGGAGCCAAAAATGGAATTCTATTCATAGGCTGTCAAGGCTGAAAAGCAGCTCGGCATTCATTTAACTCAAACTTCCAGAGCTCCACAGAAAACACTAATAAAATAAATCAAATGGCCATTCTAAAGTCACACGGGGAGTGGCGGAGCCCACTACCACCGGCTTTCCCTCTGCTTCTACAGCCTCTTGGAAACTGGTGGTTTCAAAACACAAGATCAGAAGGCAAATCGAATTCACAAGGAATTAATTGTTTTTAGTATTCTACACAAGTTATGAAGCAGAGAGAGGGAGGGAGGGAAATGGGGGAGTGAGGGGAGAAGGGGGGGGGGAGGAAGGTACTCGACCTACTGAAGGGTCCTATCAGCTCGTCTCAATGTAAGCATTTTAAGTGTAAAATCTTCAATGTAATTCTAATCACTGACATAGAAATGCAGAATTCTCCATGACCCAACTGATACCCGGGATCCCCTGAAAACATATTTGCCCTGTGCAGAAATGGCAGAGAATAAAATCTGACTTTTTAGATTTTAGAGATAAGACATTCCACTACAAAATAAAAACTGGTATAAGAAAAGGCTAAGAAAATGGTCTACAGTCCTTACAAACCAGTCAGGTAAACTTTTTGGGTCCTTTGTAAATGAATTCCTGTCATTGTGGTAAGAGCAGTTCTCCATTTCCTTCCTCTCCAGAGCTATCAAATGTCACCGGAAACCCTTGGAAGTTGTTTGCAGCTGTAGCTGCTTCCTATTGCACTGTTAGGTCTCCTTTCCAGCCACAATAAAATGCCACTTACTCATTACCTCATTACTCAGCAATACAAGACTCATTACTGAAGACGCATGGGGCTGGAGCCTGGACAGGTGCCCAGTGCATCTACTAGACACTGTAGGGCGTCTCTGGTTTTAGAAAGGTTCA
Organism: Dicrostonyx torquatus; assembly: GCA_028555095.1. Classification (NCBI taxonomy): domain Eukaryota; kingdom Metazoa; phylum Chordata; class Mammalia; order Rodentia; family Cricetidae; genus Dicrostonyx; species Dicrostonyx torquatus. The sequence continues at coordinate 1,537,781 of JAQHUG010000190.1, read as the reverse complement.
TGGGTTACTGAATGCAAATATTTCATCTCTACTCAACCTATCTGTAATCTCCTACTGAATCATCAATCACACCATCGCTTATATCCGACACCAACAGTTCTGTATTAAATACACTGTTTTACATGTTCACAAGGAAACTTAAAAAAAAAAAAACAGTATATTGGTGTTCTCTAAAAAGCACAGAAATTTCAATGTAGCCATCTGAGCAGGAACAACTCAGTCCCAGATAAGATTACGAAAAGAACGAAGCAGAAAATAGTGAAAGTCAACCACGTGAACTGGCATTTGCAGCTCTAGCTATTTTTATTAAGATATACCAGAAGCACAAGGACAGAAATCTCCAATATTTAGACATATTTTATCTTCATAGGAGAAACTAAATTAGGAACAAGTTAGTAGTTCACTATCCACTTCTAAGTATCTGCCATGAACTTGCTAAGTCTCAAAAGCTGTGATCTTGATAACAAATGGTCTAACTGTTGCAATTTAAATGAGGAAGAACCGGGAGCTGGATCATCCCTCACACCTTCCACGCACTCTAGCTTGCAGCAATGGGAAAGTTGGATACTGTTCTTCCAGAAGGACTGAAATTTAAATAGTCACTTCCTGCCCGCATTGAAAAAGAAAGATCAATACCTTAACTATTTCCACTGTTAACAATAAGAGGCAGGGGACCACTGCTTGTATAGACTTTAAATTGTGAGTGACTGAACACAACACTTTGAGGCACTGAAACAAACTTCAATGCTCATCTGGCATGTGCCTTCGTTTCTTGAATGACAGACTGAGCTTTAAAAAACCTAAACAACAACAACAAAAACAGCAACAACAAAAAGCTGAGTGGATGTGACAGACACTGGACAGCCTGCCTACCAGAAAACTTTTGTGGACTTTTTACACAAGAAATTCAGCCATTCCTGCAATGCAGTTACTGGCAGCAAGCTTAAACTTCTTGTGTCATTTAAGAGCATTGTGGTTTTAAACTGAAAAGTGCCACAGAAACAGTATCACCCTAAAAGTAACTATTAGGTGACACAGCATTTTTTAAGATACATAATAATGCTGCAAAACCACACTCAGTCATCAAAGGTACTATACCAAGAAGCAGCAGCCCAGAAATTCATGCCTGTGGCTCTGGCCCCTGGGTGGTCCTGACCTCTCTGAAGTCATGTAATTATTTGTAAAGCAGGGAAAAAGCAAATAAAGTGTTTATAGTCTCTACCCTTCTCAGAAAGATTTAAAAGACTGGAGGGTGTGGAAGTTGACTGTAAAATAATACAAAGTACAGAGGAGAGGAGACTGTGCTTTACACTCCCAATGACGGTAAAAATGAAGTTAAGAGCTAGCAGAAGGGTTAGAAAGTGTAAGTAAACAACAACAAAAAAATCAGAAAAAAAGAAAGAAGAAACAAGGTTTGCTGGTCTCTCTTTGCCTGTCTCCTTGAAGTTCAACTCTCAAAGACAATTGAGATACACAATGGAACACCAAAAAGAACACCAGCGGCACTCAGAAAAGCCTAATGTGCACTAAACTACTGATCCAAAAATGAACAGACTTTGATTGAAGAGGACCTCAATCCAACCCTTGCATTTTGGCTGGGGATATGGCTCTGTGGTGGAAGGTTTGCCTAGCATACATGGGTCTTCAGGTTCAATCCCCATTGTGGGGTGAGGGCAAAGGAGGAAGAAGAGGAAGAGGAAGAAGAGAGAGAGAGAGAGAGAGAGAGAGAGAGAGAGAGAGAGAGAGAGAGAGAGAGAGAGAGTGTGTGTGTGTGTGTGTGTGTGTAGCTAGAGACAGAGAGGAGGGAGCTTTAACTGAGAAAATAACTCCATAAGATCATGTTGTGGATGGAGCCATCCCTGTCCTGGTTTCTATATGAAGGCAGGCTGAGCAAGCCAGGAGGGGCAAGCCACTACTCAGCACTCCTCAATAGCCTCTGCATCAGTTCCTGTCTCCAGGTTCCTGCCCTGCCTTGAGTTTCTGTCCTCGCTGCTTTTGATGAGAACTATTACGTGGAACCAGGTTGCTTTGGTCATGGTGTTCATCACAGCCATAGTTACCCTGACTAAGACTGTTAGCTTGCCTGTGAAAGGCAACCACTCAGTCACTCTCCACCTCCAGTCCTGGCAAGGCTCCAGATGCCAGAAAAAATATGGAATAGCAATATGGAAAATGAGAACATGTGGCTAAGATACCAGAGAGGGGAATCAAGGGGACCATGTGAAAGTCAAACTTTTCATGGGGAATCTTCCTATGTCCTGTGAATTCTGTACCATGTGTATCCACTACTTATTAAAATGATTAATATGTTCCAGAAGGCATATGATCCCCATGTATATGTGCAGGCATTACAACATACATCTACGTCCCATGTTGGTAGGCACAGAATGCAGGTGATAAACAGTCCTGATGAAAGCACAGAGAGCCAGAACTGAAGGACAGTTCATTCTGGACAGTATGGTTTGGAGAGACAGAAACAGATTAGAAAAACAAATTAGTTTTAACGACTGAAGGAGAAGCCCACTGGGCTACTGAACCAAAAACACATGACACTATCCCAGAAACTCATGATACTAATGAATTGTTATCTAAAATTAATCTGCAAGTTCAATTCTGATTATTTAAACACACACAACGTTGGTTGGAATTATCTACTACCCCTTTAATGAAACTTTGTGGGGGAGGAGTCTATGCATATTTATTGCATATCTAAAACTGAAAGTGCATTTTTAAGATTAAAAAAACAACAATAACTGAGTTTCCATATTTGTGTCAAGTGGTCAGAGTTATACTCTAAAGATACCAGAAACAAATAAAATAGACAATGCAACAGCTTACAAGGCACTAGATGTCAGACTAAAGCAGACAAAGTAAGTCTCCATGAGCTTTCAGTCTTCATGGTTTTCACATGAAGTCCAGGAGATGTGGATCTATGTGATCTCCTGAAGATTGCATCAATGTTAATGACAGCATTATTACTGACAACCAAACATGATAACTACCAAATGCCCATCCGTTACTGATGAATGAACTATATCTGCATAAGGATACAAAGAGGGACTTAAGGCTCATACAGAGCTGCATCATGAATGAATCTCAAACAAACATGCTAAGTATGGAACCCTTCCCCCCGGCAAAAGTCTACACCATGTCAACCCATCTACGTGAAATTCTAAGAGCAAATGTATTACATATAACTAATATAAGGGCAGGGACAGATCAGAGATCATCTGGGGATGGGGGCACTGAGAGTGACAGGGACGAGAGAATACCTAGAGGAAATTCTTTGTAGTGAAGGGCACGCCCATGGCTTGACGAGGTGAGGGCTTCCCGTGTACAGACAAATGTCAAGACTTACCAAACTGCAGTTTTCGGTGTGTGCGGTTTACTTGCATGTTAATTACACCTTCTTAAAAGTAAGAAACGACATTTGTATCAAAAGCCGGAAAGATAACAAATGCACTGAGATGAAGACGCTGGTCTTCTGTGCAGCGGGCACAGGCCTCAAGAGTAGCCTTCAACCTTATCTGGCAACTCTAAGTTGTGGGTCACTACTCAAAGCTGATAGCTGAAGACGCAAGCACAGGTGGGGTCAGTTTCCAGGGGTTACTGGAGGGCACTGGAGCACATATAGCTCACACTGGTCTCTTTTGTCTGGGGCTCCTCCCCTGTCCTTGGCATACCACGGAGCTATGGTGTTTCTGCTTGCATTAGCAGGCAGTGTCAAGGCTCCAAACAATAAAATATCTATGCTCCTGTCTCTCTCCTGCCTTGAGCAAAGGCACAATTTATGTTAAAAGAAGCGGAGTGACCCTAACTGATATTTGATATATCCAAACAAAAAAAAGTTGTTAAAGTCTACGCTGTTGACAAAAGGGTCTGTGTTAGAACAGGAAAATGAATTAAGCCTTTTGCTTGTGTGCCCTAAATGAGAAATCTCATCAAAGCCTACTTATAATTAATGTACTGACAACTGTTTGAGATGTAGAAAGACAGCCTCGGCACCATAATTAAACACTGGAAGATACTAAAAGAAGCTCATTCAAACTTGCTGCTCGGAGATGAAAATTCAGGGGGAAAAAAAAAAAACCAACTCAGTTCCAGAAGGCTTATTAAAGAAAAAAAAATGTCAACAACAACAAAAAACTGGGATGCTTGCCTCATTTATAAAATGACTATAAGGAGGTCATTTAAATGTGTACAGAATGTCCTAAGGATTTTATACAGACTCTGGGGAAAAAAAAGTCCGTATTTATAAAGGCAACACAAACACTATCTTTAGTCTTTATTCTGGTTTTCAAGGGTCTAGGCTGCCGTCTCTTCACCTGTTTCTTAGACGCTGACTATTCCATCTGCTTCCCCACCGTCATCAACCAACAGCGCCTCTGGGGTTTTCCTGACTGTCCCGTTCCCCCACACACCTTCGGTACAGGCTGTGCCAGGCTGCCTCACACAGCCCTTCCCTGGGCTCCTTCCCACCTCCAAACGACAGGCTTGTAAAGCCCTACTCAAGGTGCCACGTTCCCAGCACAAAGGCAGACACCACTCCATGTCCAAACAGACACTTGACTGTAGGTTTCCTGTGGTCTCCACGGACGAGAATCACGGGGAAGCAAATGTGCACTTCACTCTCCATTTGCTTCTACCAAGAAAGCGCACAACTGTATTAATCCACTAAAACCCTGGCTGCCTGTATGCATTAAACAAGCGACTAGAACATGTAAGAGGAACAGGCGGCAGTGAATTTTCCACAGAGGACTTGGAGGACTCCGGGGGACTAACCTTATTAACAGTGTACACCGCTCATCGCTAATCTAAAGCCTACCCCCCTGATGTCTGCTTCCTCTGGGGTCCCAGGAGGAAAGGCTAACCACAGCCACATCTCAGAGGTCCAGCCCAGTGGGCTTCTCCCTCAGTCGTTAATTACTGAGGACCCTGATTTAAGGTCTCCAGGTGGTGTTCCAGGTCAGTAAATCACAAGAACTTTCTTCTTTCAGATCGTCTTTCACCGGCTCCCACAATCCAGACCCCATTTTAACAAACCGCCTCTTATAACTCAGGGTCTGCTATAGGGTTTCAGGGGATAAGGCTCCTCCTATGAATACAGCCAGGGTCCTGAGGATCTCACTTAGAGCTTAGGCTGAGTTGGGAGAATAGAAACATTTGGAGACATAGCTCATGAAACTGTACTTATTATATTTTCTTAACAATATGCTAGCTGAGCCATGGCTATTTTGGGATCTTTAAAGACATAGTGATTTGTGCAACTCTCTTTCCTAAACGTACAGTGGTTTGGAACAGGCTTCTCGGCAATGAGACCCATACACTGTACTTACCTCCACTTCTATCTGCCTTCAAGCCATAAGGAACAACCTGCATTTTCTCCTACTATCTGCCCAGCAGGACAGCTGCGCTTCTCACTCAGGGGTGAGAGCTCACCATGACCTCCTAGAGGGTGTGTATTCACACAGAAGACAAGGAAGAGAGCAAAAGTCTGCAGCAGGCATCATTTCCTAAGAGCCGCAAAGGCAGAACTCAAAGGGAATGCAAGGCTGGACACTTGCTCATCCCAAGGGACATGACACTGGCGTTATTACTCCTGAGACCTCACCTAGACCATTTTAACTTTCTTTCTCCTGTTAATTATGCCCAGAAGTGCAGTATTTACTCCGATAATGGAAGGACATTTATTGCTTTCTTTCCTGTCTCTTCACAAGGGACTGAGGGCATAAGATGTCTAATTCATTAAACAGTTTTAAGCAGAGCTAGTTGAACTCTGTAGTAATCTCATCAAGGCTTTCACATCTAGATTTTTCTCTTTCGATACTGGACCACTCCTTTAGTTTGAGTACGCTTTTTGGACTCTTAATCCCCTAACCTGAAATTATTTTAAACTTACACATTTCTTCTTTTATAGCTGGCAACGTGTTCTAAGTTTGTGACTCTTCGTTTTTGGATACCTTTCTTTCGATATCACAAACAACTGCGGAACCTAAGTACCACCTGTACAGGGAAAGCAGTTCATATCACACACTGCTAAAACGAGCCTTTTGCTAGCGGCCGCCTGAAACTCGGCATGGTCCAGCCAAGATGTTAACCAACTTCTTAGGCTCCAGGTCCACCATGAACCTAAAAACAGAACACTCTCAGATTCTATCAATTTCTCTTTCATATGCTCCAGGTTTTGTTTTGTTTTTTTTTTTTTTAAGGCTCAATCAGTCCTGACACTCGGTTAGTTTTCTAAGAACCCAAACTGGACCAGAATTTTCCCCAAAAGCTGGAGCATAATTATCCCCAAACAAAAAAATTTATGATGAAGCACTCAAAATAAATCTTGAAGCCATTCAGCTACAATTTAAGCCCCTTACACACACACACACACACACACACACACACATACACACACACACACCACACACACACACACACACCACACACACACACACACACACACACACACGACAGAACCTAGCTGTGCATCTGTGCATATGTTGGACAAATGCTTGGTCACTGACTCACGTCACCAGCCCTTAAACACATTTCATCAAGGGACAAAGAACAGTATACCTTCATGACCTCCATGGGTAGCTGCTACACATGGACATTTTCCTCCACAAACTCAGAACTCAGGGGCCTATCCTCTTAAGATCTGCTTCATTTTAAGTTCAATGAAACAAAGAAGTAAGAATGATATGTGGAGGAGACACAATAACAAAGATTAAGTTTTTAACTTCCTGATGCTCAAACAAAGGTTAGACGGGGTATAAGAACAGCTACATATATCTCGCTCTTTAGAATGCCAGGGTCATCCGATTCTACCAGCATAGGTGGACGAAACACACACCATTTTTAAAGGCCAGTAACTGATAGGCTAATCCATTTCATCACTCCACATGAAAATTGTCTTTTCAATGTCATCTAGCTGTTGTTTTAACTGAAAAATAATAAAACAAAATTGTTCTTCACTCAATATGTAAAGTTCTCATAGCTCAAACAGAGCCACGTTGCTCACTCTGCAAATGCAAATGATACCTGAATTGATCATTTCTTTTTAATGTGGGAAATAAAGAGGTCTAAGAACCAAGAAAAAAATAAAACACATTCTCCAGTATGTAAGAGCAGAGGTTGAGGGCTCAGAGGATTGAGGAAGACTGCTGGCCGCCGTAACCTTCTAAGAAGCAGAGGGTCACACGCACTTTTGCTTCACACTGTGAGTGTACGTGTGTTTATCTGTGTGTGAGTCTGTGCCCACGAGTGCAGGTGCCACAGAGGCCAAAGGCATTAGACACCCAGAGCTGAAGTTACAGAAGGTTGTAATGGCTTCCAACCCCACAGTGGTTCAGCCCCGATTCCATTACCTACAGTCAGAACACTGGGGAAAAAACTTAAAATGGTACTTACAAAGCAATGAATTGTGAAATAAAATCTAATATTCTTCCCAAATAAAGCACCATTATAAAAATCCCGATACATAGCAGCAAAATTTGCTCTGGGTTTATTATATCATCATTGAACTATTATTGAAATAATAAAAACTGATTTAGACCCAGAGTAAAAAGCTTTACTATGGAGCAAAATTATAAACCAGCTTTATCAGTGGCTCTCAACCTTCCAAATGCTGCGACCCTTTAATACAGTTCCTTATGTTGTGGGGACCCCCAACCATAAAATTATTTTCACTGTTACAACTGTAATTTTTGCTACTGTTATGAATTATAATATAATATGAACATGTATTTTCTAATGGTCTTTCGGGGGTTGCAACCCATAGGCTGAGAACAGCTGAGACATATGGCAGGAAGCCCAAAGAGGTAAACACAGATTTGAATTATTTTCATCCACAAATAAAGGTTTATTCTGAATAACTGAAAAAAGAAAGGGGAGTGCCAAGCCAAAGAAAGCTCGGCCACAAAGAAACACTAACTCTTAGTTCTGAATTGGAAGAGTATACATACATAGCCCATTTAAAAGTATTGACCTACCCGTTTTAGGATGTATTGAGAAGAATCCTTGCGGATTTCCACTTGTAATTTTGTATGTCAGCTTGTCGCTGGAGCTAGAATCTGGGTCGAATGCCTCAATCTGGGCCACGGACACATCCTTGGGTGAGTTTTCCATGATTTCTGGATAGTACACAGGCTCTGATGTCTGTGGTGCATTGTCATTGACATCCTCCACCTCTATGTAGACCTCTATGAAAGATGACAGGGGCACCACGCCCTGATCCGTGGCATAGACTGTGAGCCAGTAGTGGGGAGTCGACTCCCTGTCCAGTCGATCTGAAGTCTCTATAGCACCTAGAAAGAAAAAAGGGGTCAGAGCAAAAAGTTAATGACAAGCGCAAGATGCCACTTACTAGTTGCAGGACCTTCGGCAAGCTGCTTAACCCCCCTTCCTACAGAACGGAGGTAACCGCCTGCTCCTTAAAGATTGATTAAAAGAGTTAATTCCTATGTAAACAGTCAAATGTGTCCAATAGAATACAGACCTCGGGAGTATTTACCATACTATTGTCAACCACAGCACTTTATGATCTAACTCTGAAGCAGGCACTGAGAGATCATCTCATGGTCTAATAACTACTCTGCTTTTCAAAGATAAAATTTATGGCTGGTTGAAATGTGTTGGCTTTCAGGGAGATTAAGCAGAAAACCAAAGAAAAACCAGAGTAAGGGCTCAGCTCCATGGCCTCTGCCCTACTCCTTAAACCACAGCCAGGGACAGAGACCAGAGGTAACACTCCTGAGTTCGACTACCTGGTCCTTTAAAAAATGTTGAAAAGAAAATGGAAAATTTTTGCAAGTCTATCATAAGAGATTGCTTGAGTCTCTTAAATGCTAAACTTAATATTTTTAGCCATCTTAAGCAAACCAGTATGTTGCAAAAACACAAATTCTCCCTGTGATGTTCTCGACTGTAGAAGTGTGGATCTTCCTGGCTCCTCAGTGGGTAGCACAGTAGCTATCCACTTACTGAGTGAATCGCCCAGGTATTTTGGCTGGCGTTGGGATTCAGAGGCTTCCACTGAGACTCAAACCAGAACACGTGTTTATGGAGCGAACGGGTACAAGAGCAAGTGCCCGGCGGCTGAGACAACTCAAGAGGACGGTGGTATATTGGCTCCGTCGTGGAAATCCTATTAAAACTGTAATCCCAGAGTCCTCCCGCACAAAGTGATTAGAAGTGGAAATACCAACTCTCTTAAGCAAATTTGGCCTTTCGTTTAATGGCATAATCTTGCCTTTTGACTCCCAAATGATTGATCACTGTGAACTGCTGACTCCTTCAGCACTCAATGTCGTGCACCTGACTACACTTCAGAAGCCCTCCGGCTTCAGAATCACTAAGGTTCCCCATCCAATGCAAAACACAAAATCAAAAAACAAGGTCATCTACGTTCAGCAGTGAGACGGTATTTATCTCAACCACTAACCCAGGTTTTGCATTTAAATTATCAAATAAACTCTTAACTGTATGCAACACTAAGTTCTGAAATGTGGATATATTGTGGAGTGAGTAAGTTGAGCAAATCAAGTATGCATCACCTGCTCTACTACAGGTGTGTGTGTGTGTGTGTGTGTGTGTGTGTGTGTGTGTGTGTGAGAGAGAGAGAGAGAGAGAGAGAAGGTAGAATACTTAATATCTACTCAATTTCTCAGACACAATATATGATTATTAACTATAGTCAATAAAACGCTTGTAATTTGGATTATTTAAATGTAAGTGCTTGCTTATTTGGGGGTGATATCAGCAAAAGTAAGAGCATGAGGAATAAGTAAATGTATCGTGAACTACATAACGATGGATGTTTACAGCGCCACTCACGATTAACAACTGATTTCACACTAAGAAGCTTCTCCTTTTCCTCTAACCCAGAGAGGATCTAAACATGTTCAATAATCCAGCAAATGACTGCACGGTAATGGTTTGTATCTTCAATGAGTGGATCTTCTCTATTTTCCCTTGCTCACTGCAGCCATCATGTCTGCCACGGAAGCCGGAGACACAGGCCGTTTCCCCTACCCGGATTACATATTAACGAAACGAAGGCGCATATGCTTGTCTCCCGTGCTGCTGTTCCACTGAAATGCAATTAAATTCAATGGACAAGTGAAGTGTAATTAGAAAATTTCAAGCAGACAGACACATGGTGATTTTACCCCCTGCCTTTCACTTCTAACCATCAAATATCTCATGCTGCTATCTTTTTTTTAATTGTAGTCCTTTCAATGTAATTATAAGTTCATAAAGCAATGACAATTATATAGACAATTTACTCTGGGTTTACTCTAGCCAGGCAACATGGTAGCCCTGCACTGTCCTGTTTCATCTGTCTGGCCCGCCTACACTGGCGGTGTTATTGTCCCCACTTCATGATGAAAATCTCAGAGATGAGGAACTTTCCCAGGGCCAGACTAAAGGGCAGCACTTGTGTGAATTCAGTGTTCTGAGAACAACCATCAGGGGGATTTAAAAAAAAAAAAACAAAAACTTCACATAATAACCCTGAAGACAAGACAGGCTGGCTTCATATCCTATGCACTTTTTAAACATATCTGGGTGAAGATTATATATTCATTCAAATACAACAGCTCTGAAGGGAAACTATAAAATGTAAACATGGCATGATGGGAACCATTTATTTACTTTCCTTCGTTCCTCCCCTCCCCCCAGTCTCAGCTGTGCACTCTTCTGCTGAGAACTGGTTCTCACCCCCACCCCCAATCAACTGGGCAACAGGGGAGGAGAGCCCATATTCCTATTAAAGCAAGTCCCTACCATGAACTCCTAGCTATAAAAGAAAATAGCTGGATATAAATAAAGGCTGAAAATAAGAAACAGTGGCTCTGCTTAGATAAAAAAAAAAAAAAAGAAAATCAGGGTTGTATCAAATGTTAATTAAAAGACTAAGATTAAGGAACGAAAGTCAGAACCACAGATGCGTACTGATATACCTCCTCAATCAAATCAGGGATGACAGAAATCCAGCCTTTTTTTTTTTTTTTAAAGTTTTTGGTTTGTTTGTTTTTTTGAGATAAGGTAGCTTTGGAGCCTGCCCAGGAACTCACTCTGCAGATCAGGCTGGCCTCCAACTCACAGAGCTCTCCACCTGTCTGCCTCCCAATTAAAGGTGTGAGCAACCACCACGCGGCTCCAGTCCACTCTTTACAGAAAGTCTCGTTTCTAAACTGACCCACATGCCAGCCAACCAGCCATCTAGAAGCACGACTAGAAATGTTTATTCTTTGAGTCACTCTGAGTCCTTTTTCCTGCACCCAGTACTTCCTAAAGCTACTACCAGCACAGAGGAAAAACAAAAATCAAACCAAGGTCCTCGAGTCATCACTGGGTGTGGATCAACAACCATTCATTCTTAAAATTCAGATCTTATTCTTAATTCTCTTGCCTATGAACCAACTTTCATTGTGATAATCCGTAATAAATTCTTTTATGTAAGAAATTGCAAACTCATTCTTCCTAAGGAAAATTAAGAAGTAGTGAAATCTAATCTTTACAGACTTTTTGAAACAAACAAAACGGATCTTCAGACTCTTCTTGATTTACATTCTGTCTTCAACAAAACCTGTCTTCTTCTCAGCTCTCTGTTCCTAGTTATAATTTTCAATCTTTAATTTCTCTGCTTCTAAACAGAAAGGTTGCTATGAGATTGAATCTCCCACTTCTGTCTCCCAGGTGCTGGGATTACAGATGCGTGCCACTAGGCCTGGCTAGATAGCAGTAACAGTGTGCAACTGGAGGAGAGATAAGACCAGGGTGTCAAGAGGAAGAGGCAACCCTCCTTTTTACGGAATTCCTCCAGCCAGATGCAGAAGAAAAATCCAGCAAGCATGGGAGGAACAAGGAAATTACAGGCTTCTTGTTTCACGAGGAATGCGGGACCTGCACAGGGCGACCAGAGAGATTGGCTATGATGGTCATGCTGAGCCCGGAAGACAGGTCCAGACACGCTTGTACTGCCCAGGAGAGCAGCATAATCGGTAATTGTTCCTTTGCTTTAGAGAAGTAGCCCAGAAGTACTGAGTCCAACTTTCTAACCCTGAGACCACAATGAAGACATTTTCAAAAAAGTTGTTAATAAGCTGGACACTCTGAAAAAAGCTGGAAACATGAAACTATTAGCTAAGAATATTTATCATTCCTAACATGCTTGATGGGATCGCAAAGTCACCAGCAGATGTCACTATGGAAACTGACTTTGAATACGCACCTACTGAAATCGCTGCTACACTGAAGGGAAAGAGCCTTCCCGCGATTTCTAACAGAGCACTCAGCTGTAAATGGGATGTCTTTATCAAATCCCTCCCCTCAAGTCTTAGGGATCCATCTATGTGGAAGAGGAGGAGGAACAACGTTCACAGCCAGACACAGCAGGCTGAGCATGCAGACGAACTCATAGAGACTGGGGCAGCATGCACAAGGCCTGAACAGGTTCAAACCAGACACTGCATTGAGAAGAGGGAGTTGACACAAAGTTCCAAACCTAATCAAGGAGGTACTTGTAATCAATACCAGCTGCCAAAGGGATATGAGTTCTCTCCAATGGAGTGTCACCAGGTATACCAACCACACTCCAGGGCAGGCCCTGTGCCCGAGAGTAGCTAACCAACACAAAACGAACTCCATGCTTTTTTGCAGATGTTTTGAGTTTTTTGTCTTATTGTTTGTTTTTGTTTGTTTTTAACTTGTTGAATTAAATCTCAAGGGGTTGAAGAGTTGGTTTGTTTCTTCTGTGGGGCAGAAAAAGAGAAAAAGATGAAGTCGGTGGGTAGGCAGGATTGAAGGAGGCAGGTAGGGTCTTGGAATTGGGGGGGAGGGAAAGAGTATAATTGAATAATCAAAATACATTGAATAAAAGAAAATTAATTTTAAAAATTAAGAAAAAGAGCATAGATATATAGCTATGGCACACCCTCCTTTTGAAAGGACACAACAGGTATTTAACTGAGCAGGTACGGATGTCATCCTCCCCTGCTTATTTTCCTGGGCTTATGGCACATAAGACCATTTGTTCAAGTTCTCACTACCACTGAGTCTGGCGTTAAAACGATTACATCCACCACTTCCCCCAGGTGACACAGTGGCCCCCATTTTTCATCTAATAACTTTTGTAAGGCCAAATGAAGCTGCCACACCGCCAAAAAAATAAGCTCAGTGATTCAAATTTCCACGCTGACAGAACACCTCTCTTGTTGAAGTTCTGCCGATTTTATTTAACAGACCACGACCGTTAAGAGGTCCTAGTGCCAGAGATCTTGACAAAAAGCTTGTTATTCCTGACTCCTTGGTTATTTCTACTCAAAAATAACTTCAATCCGCAACTTTACACTAACTCCCCAAAACTGGGAGGGGCTGGGGATGCAGCTTAGTGAGAGCACTTGCCAGGGAGCACTGTCTGGAGTTAAAGTCTCACTATGTGTCACTCACCAAACCCCAATTTCCACAACTCATGTTTCAGGGTCTCTTTAGTGTAAATACAAAACAGTTAACGTGATGAAAGGCTTATTCTGGCACACACCATCAGAAAACTGTCACGTGCCTTTGAGCCACCTAAAGGAGTAAAGTTTTGAAATCTGATTCCTCTTTAATAAAAACCACCAATTTCACACACAACATTATTTTATAAGAAACCCTGTGTGTGTGTGTGCGCATGTGTACATTATATATATTATATAAAACATTGTTATATGTAGTTATACATATGTAAATAAGATAATATATTATTGTAATTTATAATTTTATACACACACACACACACACACACACACACACACACACACACCCCAAATGCCCTTGCCTGCTTCAGCCATTATTTGACAAAGTAATGCTACTGACCAAAAAAAGAAATGAAATGGAAAGAAGATTCTGGCAGATTGAGGATGGTTAAGATTCCGGGGCAGCTATTTCCTGGGTCTATTTGATTGGAAAATGAAACAGAAGACACACTTTCAGCATTACAGTAAGAAGTCCATATAGTTGTTCATTCTGTACAGAAAGAAGTTTACAGAATTGTTTACTTTGTTCAGAAAGGATGAAAGTAAAACAGAATGCCCCGTGTACATGAACATACACATAAATAACTAAAATTGTAATTCCCTGAAGTCATGCGCCTGAAGAAAATACCAAACATTCTGTAAGAAATGACAGTAAGATGCAGGTGCTGTCACACACTTGTCATCTCAGTCAGGACTCAGGAGGCTGAAGGAAGAAATTGCCACCGAGTTTGATACCCTTGGCTCCAGTGTGAGCACATGTCAAATAAAAAAAAAAAAAAACAGAAAGGGAAAATGAAGAAAAGAGAGAGAGAGAGAGAGAGAGAGAGAGAGAGAGAAACAGTTAAAATAAATAAAAGTAAACACAGGACCTAAGCCATCACCTCTTCCAGGCCATACAAAGTGCTAGGCAGAGTACCTGTATCCTACAGAGAAACCCCTTCGTACATAAGCATACAGCCAACCACATAAATTCCTACCTCTCCCGCTGAGCTGAGGACATGTGACTGACTACCATGCCTCTGTCTTTTCAAAGGCAGTAACTTGACATGACTCTCATTTTATAAAAAGCCATTTATACCTGGAAACAGAGGACACTCGTGATAATAAAGACACCTGTCACACTCAGGTGTGCCAGCCACTTGTAAACAGATGTTTAACAATGCACATTCTAACATCTTCAAATTATCATCTCAAAGTATGTCTGCATGAACTTACAAAGTTTCAGGACTATGATTTTTGTACTTTGTTGTCTGGCAGTAAGTCATAAATTAATGATTCAAAGGAGGTTTTTTTTCCTATATAGAAATGGTCAAAATTGTGTTTTATTACTACTATATAGTTTGGCTGCTGTCCCTTTAATTAAAAAGTGTGTTTCTCTAAACTTTCATTTGAAATTGATGAGGTAGCTTTAGAGTAATCTCAGCAAGCTCTTAGACTAGAAGCTTATCAGCCTTGCATTAATTAAACACATAATCTGATTTGGGGTATCACGTTTCAAGTCTGGAGATTTCTTTAATGGGCAGTCACTCCCAGGGCAAGTTCTGCCGACCCATGCTTTCAAGCTTTGTGGCGAAGTGACCCCGGTTCTGATTTCCACATCAGAATCATTGCTACCTATGAGGGCTCGCATGGTTAAGCTCTCTTTGTAAGGAGGCTCATCCTTGGGTTATGCGAATACCAATACATATTAAGACTGCCTTTGGCGAAACTGAAATACAAAGTATATTCAACAAACTAATGGTGACAATTCTAGACCTTTGCTGGAAGCTTTAGGAAACAATTTAAGTGAATACTTTCTCACTCTGTGGGCTAGTGAATGCACTTCATATACTATATACATACAGATACAGACACACACATACACACACACACACACACACACACACACACACACGACAAGAGTCTCACTATGTAGTTCTGGCTGTCTTTGTTAACTCATCATGTATACTGGCCTGACCCCAACTCACAGGGATCCACCTGTCCACCTGCCTTTGCCTCCTGAGACACCAGAGCGCTGCTGCCATCCACTTGGGAAGGTGATCTTTATCAACCCATCAGTGGTTGAGGGGACACCACACACTCTGAAGTTTGTCAGCTCTTGACCATGACCCAGAAGCAGCACGGGTGAAATGAGGCATCCAACTAGGAGACAAGGAGCCTCTAGCATATCGAGGAGGCTCAGCGCCACTCTGTCCCACTGTGGCCACTGAAATGTTACTGTTCTTACTACAGCATCTCCCTGTGCTTCAGACTATACTCCTCCTAAAATAAAACAAACTGTAGTCATAACAGGACAGACATCACGAGGTAACTGTGCATACATTATTAATGCTAAAACACTGCACAGGAAGTACCCTCGAGTTCTCACTCATAAGCCAGTTATGAAAGTTTATAGCGGACCAAAAGGGACGCTGTAAGGAAATGCCAACAGATTCTTTGTTAGCTCTAACGCAGTCTGCCACAGTGATCTAACGATAGCTGAAAACCAGTGCATGGTTTCTCTTCATCAGCATTTCATGTTGTCTGTAGCATCTTGGAGTTTGCTAGGAATAATCTAGAACTTCACATTCCTGGCTACTGATTGGTTTTATCCATGCAACACATATGAAATTTCTGCCACGTACCAGGACAGGCATGGTACCAGGCACTCAAGGAATTAAGAAAGGAAAACAGGGTCTTCTGGGTAAAATAACTAAGTGAAAAGTAATTCACCAGAACAGCAGGGCAAACAACTGTTTGAAGGGTAACACTGTATTTTAACAACTAGGCATATTAACAGCTCTCTCACACACAAAGTCCTATTTGAGATTAGGGGGTCCTGTCTGAATTTCATGGGACGATACAGGATTACATCATCTTACAAAATAATCACAGCATGAATCCATCTTGTGAGAAACGAACAGTGGGAAAGGCACTGGGCGGTTAGAGCAATGTGTGGATGCTATCTGCCCCACAGTTAATATTTTCTAATGAGCGCAAAAATCTCTACAGATATGAATTATATTATACTTTGAAAAAGAAAACATTGTTTCACAAGGGGTTAACTGAAGGTCTTATCAACACAGCTTAAGAAATCTCAAGAATGTAAAAGCCAAAAGGCAAAAGTTAAGAGCGACTTGCCCGTTTTTCTCAACTCACTAACGACCGCAGAGAGCAAGCCTATGGAGAAGTACGTTAGGGTGAAGACAAAGACCCATTCAGCAAGGGAAATGTCAGTTGAAACAACCAGTCTTGTGCCAGCCTCCCAAGCTAAAGAAGGAATGGAATGAGCTCCTTGGGCCTGCCCCTTCTCACACCGCCCAGGTCACACTCTGCACACACAGAGCTCCTGCCAAAACGGCCAGTTGTCTCTGGAGTCCTAGAATGTTCAAGCTGGAAGGGGACAGAACGGAGCCAAGTGGAGCGGGTCGGAGAAGGGCTTCCCGTTCTCAGTAAACCACATTTAAATGCAGAAGAGGACCGCAACGGATTTTCTTAAAATAGGACCTAAGATCCATATGCAAATTCAGCTGTACAAGAAGCAAGGTGTGTACCATGCAAACTGAGTGCCAACCAAGCAAATAAAAATTCCATTTGCCTTGATAAGGCGCCTGGATCAACTCCTACCTTCCTCTCCCACTCAAGTAGCAACTTTCTTTCCTTATTTTCTTTTTTTGGCTAGAATTTTTGACCAAATGTGTTGTAGGAATATTTTTAACTAAATTTTGCTTTAATAAGGCAATTTCTCAATTTAAAAAATTCAGTTACTTGGGAAGGGCAGTGGTGGGGCACAGGCCTTTAAGCCCAGCACTTGGGAGGCAGAGACAGGTGGATCTCTGTGAGTTCGAGGCCAGCCTGGTCTACAGAGTAAGTTCCAGGACAGGCTCCAAAAAAATTACAGGGAAATTCTGTCTCAAAAAAACAAAACAAAACAAAAA